>PNEQ01013700.1:0-41353 GCA_003012365.1 Medauroidea extradentata | reverse complement strand
TCTTTGTTCAGACACGTTTCTCATTTGACTGCACCAATCAGAATAAGATTATTGTGAGTCTGTACGTCTATAATTTGCCAAGGCAAGTGAGAGTAAAATCATCCAATCACAGACGATGTAGCAGAGCTGCAGGTGTGCACATGACGCATCGAAACCAAATGTTGCAAAAATCTTTTCGCCATAAAATCGTGGCTCTAGTAATCGTATAAATCATCACAGGTCAAATTACAGTTATCGTTGGATCCTGACTCTTGGAGACATCTGCGTGATGCTTTGACTCTTGGCTGTTTCGACTTATAATTTTATTTAAAAATTAAAATTGAAACGAGGACTAACTAAATTACCAGCTTACAAGAATATTTTCGTACCAATTTCGATATACAGGAAAATACATTTTCTGTAGCATCCTAATTTATTAGTAGACACATATAAAATTCGCGTTATTTCTGGCCACCAGGCTAAACTCCAAATGTTTACATACTCGCCCGACTTCCCCCATAGGCGAAAAATGCCATGGTGTGCCGGCTAAAATGCATCTGTCCAATAATTAAAAGTTGCAGGTTCTAGTTTACAATATGCTGTAGGCACGTAGCTGACGTCAGATAGCGGCTACGGCCAGTGTCATCTCCTACGTAATCCTGTGTATATAGGACTACAAGTTTAGGCTGTTACCAAATAATAACGCAAAATTTGCACGTCTCTACTTATCAGATTAGATTTTGAACCTTGCGCACATTTAAATGTACACAATTTTGTAGTTTCATGGTTTTTAGCATCAGAATATTTATCTACGAAAAGAAAACACACATGAGAATACGTATGAAAGTTTACTTTTAAGACACCACGCACATTGGAAATATTATTTTAAAGTCCTTGAAATGTGAAAAAATTGTCTTATTCATACGGTTGTTTCTTAAGTTCCATGTACCGGATTCGTTCGAAATTGAGGTCTAAAACTACACTGGAGTTCGCTACAGTGACACGTTTAATAAAATGATAGTTTCGCCTGTTAAAGTCTGACAGTTAAAACGTTACGGCGGGAACACTGCGTGCGCATTTACAACTTTGGGTGTAGAGGCGATATCACAATACACGTGCCGGCCAGCGTCGCTCGCAGCGCCTCGTCGATTTTAGCCTCAAACACACGCACACTCTCTTCACCAGGCAACCGCCTTAAAGCAAGAAAAAAAATTCTAACATCAGCAAACACGGAACATAATATGTGTTTCATTTATTTGTAATTGCCGATACACTTGCTGATTCCTATTTTATGTATTCACGCGACATATTAAAATTGTTTTGTATTTAATTAAATGAGCGCAGGAAAAACCATAAAATTCACCCTTCAAAGCAGCCGATAAAAATAGGCACGCAAGGGAATTGGTTTTAAACTATTAAAAATTGCAGGACTGCAATACAAGAAACTACGGTAATTTGCCATTGTTCAAGCTGGAGAGACACGCTAGTGATATTTTTTAAAGGTTAAATCTCTAGTGCTCACTTTATCTCGAACACCTGTAACACTTTCAGTTGACTATACGTTCTATAGGTGAAGCGGTTCCGTGTCCAGTTAGACAGCTGCCTTATACTTTCTATCGTGTTGTTAATAGGCTGTATTCTCGCCCGCTTGCTGGCCGATAGCCAATGAGAAACATCGTTAGCGGCAAGCTATGCTGTATCATCAAATGTATTTATATTTTACCCACATCTCTTTCTTTCGTTACTAATTCACCTCTTTCAACAACATTCCGATGTCTTAATTACCAGCTCCGTGGCAATAATTCTCTTTTCTTTTTTTTCTACACAATGGTGCGTGGACGGACACATACGTACGGATGATTTAGAATGTTCTTTTCCGTCTCTAAGGAGGTTTTCGTTCTTAAATAAAATGTAAAAACTGCTTCTATAAGTAGCTCACAACTAAACGAGCACACTTGGAACACATTTTATTTACGTATTTGTTTTGTTTATCGTGATTTTCTTTCCACCTGATGTTTAAAACTAATATCGCAACGCACTTGCGTCTATTCGGCAGCGAAAAAAATCAGTGCTTTATAAGTGTACAGAATTTTGTTCAACTTCATGCTTACCTTAATTGACTTCCTTGTTATATAAAATGATAGCCGATAGATGTTATATAGATACTTGTAAAATACTCATTATTACTTTTTTTGAAATTATACAAATTTTATTTATTTTTAGTCAGCTATGTATCCCAATTTTGAGTGTATACTCAGGGATGTAGGCGTTGTCAAATTTGCATACAAATACACAAGTGCATGGTAGACTGCATAATTCAGCGCTGAAAGCGCCAGTTTAGAATTGTAGGGTTCTCGAAGCAAATGTGCAAAAAAACAGCAGTCCTAGACAATAGTTTTTGCCAACTTTGTGAGCAAAAATTTTTCTCGATTAACGTAGGTATATCTGAAGAACAATGTCGGACACCGAAATCTTGTATATTTTATTGCGGCGCAAGAGATCGCGCTTAACAATTGCATCGTTCTGGGTAAATGTTTGCTAATAAAGTTGGCAAATATAATTATCAAGGTTAGGTGTTTTGCAGTTTTTCCATATTGACTTTAATAACTCTTAGATATCAATTGAAGAATTCATCGCTTATTTATTTACCACGCCCTCTTAAAGCGGCCGCTAGGTGAAGGGTGTGTTTGAGTGTGTGATGCGAAAACCGCTGTGTTACGAGCGACGATGGCCGGTACATATATTGAAATATAGCCTCTACGGCCTCAGTCGTAAATGCGTGTGCAATTTTCCCCTATAACATTTTACTGTGGGCCTTGAAGCGGTGACCCCATTATTTTATTGGACTCGTCACTGTAGCCAAGTCCAGTGTAAATGTAGAACTTAATTTCGAACGAATCCGGTACATGTATATTGAGAAACGGCTGTCTGAAAAAATACTTGTTACGTCAACATATCCCACAGCTGCGAAACAATTACGTTACTGCCTTCGTAAGCTGAACAATTTTCATGGTTGTAAACAGTTGCATGGAAATGTTGTCGAGTCGCAGATAACCCACATTTAAATAAGAAGAAAGCTAGTGTTAGCTTTCATAGACAAATATAACATACGTACAGTTCTGAAAAGGAATTAAGTACGTGCATTCAGGAAGGCGACACTAAAAAGTAGAACAGATAGCTGCACGAAAAGCATAACCTGATGTTTGAAACATGGCCACAAAGCTATACGAAGACAACACAAACATATACTGGAATGGGTGTTAAACAAAGACGACGCAACGAAGATGCTGGAGGCCAGAACAATAGGCTTCCTTCGAAGACAACATAAGCAACTAGCCATTCTTCAGTCAGATATAGAGAGTGAGGAACTCCAGGAGAAATGCGTCTTGCTTCCGGAAGAGTGACGGTTTTAACACACTTTACGTAAACAGACGCCGTGTAAACACGTGGAGTGGTTTTTAAATATCAATATAAGCAATCTGTCTAACAAGGCGCTCCGCAAAGCGTGTGGGTACGGTAAGAAAAGAAAACACACTTCGAACTGTTGTGGAAAGGTAGTTTCCTACATAACGTCAATTAGAATGATCAAAACGGAGACCCCCCCCCCCCCAAAAAAAAACTATATCTGTAAAACTACTCGCGGGATTCGTGTGAAGCCACTTTAGAAACATGCAATGAACTTCGCTTAAAACTTTCCACCAATAAATAGACGGGGTCGCCACTGAAAGTGTCAGTCAGGCGAGTGATTCAAGAAACCACTGCACGCCGTTTCAGTGTCTTGCGGTAGAGGCGATACCGCACCAGATGAGCCGGTCAACATCGCCCTTGGCGCCGTGCCACATTCAAAGAGACCTGAAAAATTCGCGTTTTCTTTCAGGCAGAAGTTAAAATTCCTACAGCTGTAAGTTGGTGCTACTTTCACAATTGGCCGTTAACTTATTTGACACCACCTTGAAGTCGATGAGCCAATAATAAAGATGCAACTATTATGCGGGCCCATTTCATTGTCAGAGAGCAACCAACGAACAGCTGTTGCTCACTCGAGTGCACATATATTCTTGGAGGCCAGCCTACAAGTAAGTGAATCTGCGAATTTTTCCGTCTTTACTCATTCAACACAAACACACCGCCAATAGGCGGGCGACTTTAGACTTGTAACTGTTAAAAACATCCTATCACTGACCACGAAACGGATCTGCAGATGTGCACACGAGGCACTGAAACGAACTATTGCAGGAATCTTTTCACCTTACGTACTATTACCGTGTAAAATTACATTCAGTGCCGCTCAATCATTTTTATGTCGCTTTCTGATAAAAACAATTTTCTACGTTAATAAGAGGGGCCTATTGTTGCATGAATAAATATAGGCTACATAATGTCCAGGAACAAACGCATAATGAGTACTCCACGCGAATCTTGGGCTAAATTTGAGACGATAATGTTAATGGCAAAATATTGTACGATGACGTTTTATATGCACAATGTGGCAACATAGTCCCCTCTCGGGCGCCACAGATATCTTACTACTGTTGTTGTAACCTGCATATTATGAGTGCAGGTTAAAATCCATGTTTATAAATCTAAACTACACTAAAAATACTCCTGCATTAAAAAAAAAAGTTTTAATTATACAGAGTTACCGCCGTGCCTAGCAGTTACCTAGCTATTAAATGTCACTAATTTATTTTTAAATTAGTTATCAAAAATTTTTTACCCAAAGTACACAACCATTTACAGTTCTCGCGTGGTGTAAGCTAGCGACACGCTCCAGCCACGCTAGGTAAGCAATGAAATATTCAGTCCGGCCGGGGCAGCAGCATAGAGGTCATGTTCGCGTTCGCAGGGCTGGAGTGGTGGCAACTCTTCCCCCTCCTCATAGTGCTGAATGCCTAGGGACTTGTACTGCCGGCACGGTGAATGGTTGGAGACTATTTATTCTTAGCAGCATTTGTATCTCCGAGCCAGTGTCGCTATTCGCGGCGCAACAAACTGGCGTGCAGTGTCTTCCTTTTACTCTTTTTTCTTCTATGGGACTTCAAGAGGCGACCCTATTTCTACCAAGTAAGTAGTAAAGTCCAACCTTAGAGTAAATATAGGGTAGAGGGAGTATCCTCTATACATCTGCGTACGAAATTGTGTGTTCAACATGTGTCACGTGACTTTAGTGAAATATGCGCGGGAAATTTGAAATAATATTGAGAGGTAAGATAATTGGTTAGTAATCACATCTATGTTGGGTAATTTTGGTCTCTTATGAATATATTAACTATGGAGAACATACTACCATATTATCGCATAGTATAATTGCGTAGAAATTTCAGAACGACAAATGTAAACAATGTATGTCACGTTACTGTTTTCCTTAGCACAGCTGTTTTTAGTAAAAAGTAAATATTAGCTACATACTTACTATAAGGTTTTGAACCGAGATCTTGGTGACACCACATGACTAAATATATATATGCTGGAAGGGACGCCATGAGTTTCAAACAACACGACTGCATTTTTACGCCAAGAAAACATAAATAAAACAGCACAAAACTCTCGAGACCATGTTGGATACACATTTGTGACGTCATGTTTCCTCTACGATTATATTACCTCTATGAGTCCAACGCATGCTTCTGGTGTTGTATTTTACGGATTCGGGCGGCATTTTTGTAACTGCAGCAGTGTATGCGTTTCCACCATCTTGATGCTCGACTTCATTTCAGACAACATTTATTAAAATACGTTAGATTCAGTGAAACAGAAACTGCTCTGTGACAAATGTCATCAATAGAACACTTTGTTTTCTCAGGCGTCAAGAGAATGATGGACTTAACAAAAATAACATTTGGAAGTTGTTAACAACGGGTTTCACGGAACAGTACGTTATGTCTGGCAGTAATGTTTAACTTTTTCTAATTAAAATAACCCACACATTGGTAGATACGCTGTTTATTTCCAATCACACCCAGTTACTCCTGCGAATATAATGTATAATCTGTTCGAAAATTTCATCGCCAAACTGCCACACTTTAACATGGTACTGGGTATGTACTGGTCATGCTTAGGTAAAGTACAACGGCCGTGAGAGTAATTGGATGTAATTGAGAATAAACAACGTTAAAATTTAAACATTGCGCATTACTTTAATTAGCAGCATCAATGTGGCAGAAAAGGCGTGTAATTTTCGAAAATTACGCTGGAATAAGTTACATGGTATTTCCGTTGACCCTCAAACTTTATCTGTGCGTGCTCTGTACGCACTCAGTATGGGTTTGTCACGTGGTTATAGAAAAAATTGTTTATTTTGGGTTCTTCGCTAGCCCTACAAGTTTAGTGACGGGATATTTGAATATCTTGTATAAACACCAGGAAAGGGACATGCACCAATAGGTAAGAACAGGAAAATTTCGCGAATTAAATTACCTGCATGCTAGAATCAAATACCTTATACATATTCTAGTCTCGACCATTTGTCCATTATTTGCTACTTAGTAGAAAAACAGACAATGAACGAATAGACGGAACTTGAGTATGTATGTGACATCGGGTCTAGCGTGCGGGTCATTGAAATCCGAGAAATTTTCCTGTCCGTACCAATAATGGATCTTCACAGCACACAGTGGCAAATCAGAACCTTATGCAAGTAACAAGCGACGAGAGAATGCTTTTTCAGAAGACATGCCTCGTAATTTTGCTTCTGTACACGGAAGTTTTTCTGTGTCCCGGGCTTACCTAGCGCTGGCGCCGGGACATCACACGCCCAGACTGCATGATAGCGGCGACGACCAACTTCGCAACTAACCTCTGGGGCTGCTCTTGGCGGGAGGGGAGGGGGCCTGCGGTGGATCTCTACCCCTACATAATTACTGGAGCTTCCCTGGAGACCCGACCTGCTTGGGGACTCCAGGAAGCTGGAGAGAGTACTTGTTCCTCGAGGCTTTGGGAGTTGCGATGTTGTCTAGCCGCCATGAGAAACACGAGGGTAAAGCTATGCGATACAGGCAGTGTCACAACTTGTAGCCTAATCGTTTGGTTACAAATGTAGTATTTTTTTAAATTTTAGCAATTATAAGTAAGATATTGACATTTTATTAAGTTATTTATTGCTAAGTAATCGCATACTTGATAATGCAGCAGGTATGTACCATGTTTCGATTGAAACAGTAATAAAAATTGTATACTAACAACGGTACATTACTTTATACAGCGCATCAAATCGGACCACCTAGTTATTTAGTTGACAAATATTCCCAATCGTGACAGTACCAAAGATGTTAGAATTGCTTCTATCAGGCTAGTCATGTTCTAAAACAATAAAAAAATGTACAACTTGGCCGGTGGAAATTTTACACCAATTTTTTTCAATTGGCTGCGAAACATCCAAACATAAACATAATCTGTGTGTCTTCGTATGAATACTTGACTACGCAATGTGTATATCAAAGTATGTTACAAACTTTAAGCTGTGATTCAGTATTGAGAACAAGTAAAACAAGTAAATACGACTTGTAGGTTTTTCAGTGCCGCCATTGAGGCACGTGGAGTGATTCTTCAATAAATATGTTTTGATTAAACACGCGGTCACGTAGACTCGTGACACCTACCAATTTCATTTAGCTAAATTCTCGTTAATCTTTAAAACCACCGAAACCCGTAAAATTTTTATTTTGTTAATTTGTACATTCCTGCCACCAATTGAAGATACAAAACTGGACACGTGACTATGAAACACTGTCTGTTGCGACGTTCAACGTCCTCTGACCTACTTTTTTTTTTTTAAGAAATCGTCTTGTAGGAGGAGACTGGTGTGATTTTAGCTACTTGCGCTTAGAGACAATGAGGCCTTAAGCTTAGTTTACACCAACAATGACATTGCTAATAACACGTGTTTTCAACAAAGTTATAAACAACGTTGCAAAAAAACTTGAAAATTGTCGACAACCCCATGTTAAAAACATTGTTGCCAACGTTCTGTCATTAACTTGGTTAATATTTATAAAACAAAGTTAATAACATTCGTTACCATATTTTGTTAAAAACATTTGCTAGCAACAAAAGTTATGAATTTTGGAAACATGTTAATAACTTTGTCACCAACACTGTTGATAAACATTATCTTCCCGAACCATTCTATGGCGGTCTAGATCAAAGAATGTTGATAACAAATGTTACTAGCAATGTTGTAGGCATTTTTGTCATCAAAATTGCTATTAACTTCTGTTCATCATTCTTACAACTTTGTTAGTAACATTGGTATTTTCAGCAATGTAAATAACACATTTGCTATCAACATTGCTATAAAATAATGTACCCTAGCTTAGAATTTGTTGACAACATTTTTGTAACTTATATTTTATAACAGAAATTGTTACGGTTAATTTTTTCGGTGTGAACTGGGCCTTAGAGCTCGCACACTCCCACATGACGATCGCCTTCGTTGTGTTCTGGTTGCATAAAACTCCAAGTAGTGGCGCCTAAATACTTGTATAGCAAATTTTAGCCATTATGTAACTACCTTTACGTTTTAATTTATCTCCTCTTACCCTTCCCACTTCTGTCTTGCCTTTTTCAAGAAAATTACATACAATTGAAACCAATTCCTTGAATTCTGAATTTTGTCAACCTTTGCTGAATGCCTTAATTTTTGTTTATAAATAAATTGACATGTAATTCAAAAACCTGGAACACACAAATATGGATATACGTATTGCAAAATTCGGAAATAGTAATGTTCAGGTAAGGTTGATACCTTTCCGAGGAAATGAAACTTTTGCGACCAAGCTCTTTCTCTTCCATCCCACCGCGAAAAACGTGTACAGGAAGTCTCCCGGGAGAGGCATGTAGCGGGAATTAAGGTGGAAGCGGAGTGTGGATGTTGCCAAGGGGTTTTTAGGTGTGAAGGGGAGGAAAGAGGGGTTGTTACGGCGAATGCAGGCGCGGACACGAGCGGTGTAAACACTCCAGTGGCGTCGACGCCACCTCCCGGACTAACGAAGTTCACCTCCCAGGCCCTCATTACTTGGAGCCGCAAACACTGAGGGGCTGCAACCCCCGGGGTGCTGGCAGGAGGGGCGGGGGCAGTGGATCCCGGGGGGCTCTCCTGGGACTAGCCACGGCCCGAGAGGAACTCGGAACAACTTCCGCGCGACGCTGGAGGTAATATCGGACCGCGATCCATCATAACAGTCGGCCACGCTTGTATAACCGGGGTAGGGGAGGCTTATAACAATGCCACGTACTCTTAGCCTGCCCCGAGCCTTAATCCATCTAAACGGGCGAGGTTCCCCTTCGACCTGCAGGTGGCTTGTAAACGGGGGTCGACCCGTACGGTCCCGGTTAAAGGCGACATCTTGGCATATTACAACTTGTGGTTAGAAATGATGGTTTATCGCGGGAAAACTTGACTATTGCTGGGTTTCAACGAATGTTCAGCTCAATGGCGGCTCGTGGGTGGTTGCCAGGTTGGGCTGCAGATAGTCGGAACTGTACATTCTTGATGAACGCGCCGTAGACCAACGAGCATGAAATATTTGTCGGCTACTAGATGTTTTGTGACCACTCAGTAGTAAGGGGCACCTGCACATCAGCGTGTCAGTGGCTGTAGAGTCAACCAGCGCACAACCCTGTACAGCTCTTGGCAACAACCCACGAGCCGCCACTGGTTCAGCTCATGAAATGATGACTGGTTTCCGCTTGTACTTGGAGCTATTGCCCTATTTGACTAATCCAACAAGAATCCCGCTATTGTAATATTCGACGTCTGTTATTGGTCTGCAGACAGCTATGTTGTGTCAGACGTATAATATCTAGAGATGGTGAAATTTCGCGAATTCGATGACCTGTAAGTTAGAATAAAATATCCTGTGCATACTCAAGCCCTGTCTATTCGTTCATTGTCTGCTGTTCCACTGAGTAGCAGCTGGTGGACAAATGGTCGGGACTTGAGTATGCATAGGATATTTGATTCTAACATGCAGGTCATTGAATTCGCGAAGTTTCACCATCTCTACTAATATCCAATCCTATACGTTGTAAGAGACCACAGTGTTTTCAAGGCTATGTTGGCACAAAACATTTTCGCAGTAAACTATTATCTCTACTCATTGTGCCTCAGTGGCGAAAGCTGGTGTTTGCAGGGTACAAGGTTGTCTATAGGTGGCTCAGGATAAAGTGAGCACTTTTGAATCCCTAGTTAGTTTCAACCTCTTGGATGATTTTATTTTCCTGCCACTTTTTACTATAAACAGAAAAACCTACGTAACAATCAATGTGTATAGATTGCAATGTTTTCAAAAGTTAACACCTGAAGCCATACATAATATTTTTAATTATTATTCTAGGTGAGATGTTTGCAAAAAGTGCCGACTTTGTCGTGAACCACCTATACATAGAACAACGCCAGGTTGCTTCCCTGCTTGCACAACAGCACGTATAAACAGTTAGGGCCAGTGGTTTTGTTGAAAATATATGAAACAACTTGTTTCATTGTCTTAAGTGCACAGCTGCAACTCTGGTTCGTGGTTACTGGGAGAATATAATAGGACAGAGGCGTGGCTCATTTGACTGCACCAACCATAACATTGTTACCGCGACACCACACGTCCGTGATTTGCTGGTAGGACTCCGAGACGCCGAAAGTAAAAGCTTCCAATCACCGACCATGAAGCAGAGAAACAGGTGTGCACAAAAGGCATTGAAACAAATTTTTGCGAATTTCTTTTCACCAAAAATCACTGGCTCTATAAATGGTAATATAAACGTGAAATTCCTTGGCTCAATTGATACGGGCGAACTTCGCCGCTTACTGGTTGCCCGAGGCTGTTTGTACCAGCCCCGTGTATGTTTGGCTCCTGCGTGTTACAACTGGTTTACTATTGGTTCTTGCTTCCCGGGTTGCAGGACAGTCGCCTAACGCTGATTGGCGGAAGGCGCTTTCCGTCATGTTGCTGGTCAGCGAAACCACTTTGCTGGCGCGTGAGACTGAATTTTCCGTCCTACAAACAATTTAACTTCTGCACTCCTAAATAGTCTGTGACAATAGCTTCTGGAAATAATTGCGTATCTGACGTCATCTCAAGTTTGGAACGGAAGCCTCGCAGTTAGTTCGTGAACGGCCGCATTATACGAATTCAACGCGGCTTCCAAGGGGCGGATTAAATATCGCTTTTTACGGGTGCAACGCAAAATTTGCACATTTGTTGCGTCTGGTTGATGTAGTGAAATTAAATACACGCGCATGTCACGTGATGTATACAAAATTGTTGTAAATATGGGCCTACGTTGAATACAGGATGCGGCAATATAACTTCATGTTTTGAAATGAGCGATATTTAGACTGTAGATGTCTTAGCGGGGCGGGAACTGTCTCAATTGAGATGTGTGGGTGTAAAGTTTGATTTCCCACCGCTGTCAATCGCCATCATGCGTTGGAACAGTGAGAAGCGTGCATGAACGCGTAGAAGGAATTTTTTTCCCCCGCGGCTTGATGAATTGAACTTACGGAACATTCGGTTCCAACAAGACGGAGAATCGGCCCACACTTTAGGAGCATCGATGGCTGTTTTGAGGGAACACTTCTTGGAGCGCTTCATCTCAATAAGTGGAGATTTGAAGTAAAATGCCCACTCCCCCGATTTGGCCCTTGTGATTTTTTTGATTGTGATTTGATATCCCGCATTTATGTCAACTGTCTTAGTCCCCTACACGTCCTGAAGGCCAACATCCGGGCATAAATTGCCAACTTACCCACTTCTATGCTGATTAGCGTTTTGAGAATCGCCAGTAATCGGCTTATTCACGAATGGATAAATAATGGGAGGCGTTACCTATCTGATTTGATTTTCAAAACTGTGTAAAAACAAACTTTGGATATGTACCTACATTATACAAATTACAATGGAAACATTCTGATTCATATAATGGGCTTTATTGCCATTTTAAAAAAGGAAGTTACGTTACCTCACCCCGTACTTAGGCACTGGTACATTTGCGTTGTCAGTGCTTGCGCAGCTGAAAAAACATAGGAGTGGCCATTATTTAAATTTTCTTGGAACGTTCATTGCACAGTTGTGTGTTAAACACATTCGTACTTTGCCGTTACTCGTTAATAGCTACTGGTGATGTTATTTTAGACGATGTTATAATAAAATTTGCGCAGTTAAAAGTACAGACTATCCCTTTCCCAACGTTTTAAAGAACGCTGTACTTCTAATAAGTAGTTTCACTGTTTGAGAAAATAATAGAACGCATTAATTGCTAGTGTTTTAAAAATAATTTAATGCCAATTTGTAAACTTTGCGACAAATTTAAAAATAAATAATTAAATAAAGATTGCCGAAATTTTGGTTTTTATGTCATTTCATAACCTGTTATTGATACATCTAACAGGGACATTTCATTTGGTAATTTAATTTTTAATTGTTATATGTTTAGTACGTTTCAATTGAACTCTGTCGAGTATTTCGTATTTAGCAAGCCTCCTTACATTATGTATACCAGGTACTACGGCATTAAATAGTTTATTTTAGTCTGAGCCACTTAGATCATGTGACCGTGTTGTGAACTGAAAGTGCCATTTGGAAGACGGCTTTTAGTTTTATTTTAGTGATATAAGTGAACACACCCGTGTCGCTTACAAGTTTATTACTAACACTTGGAGTTTTTATAGGTTCTCTTCTTCGTTTAGATTTAAACTTGCTTCGGTGTTCGTTACTTAACCTTCCACAAAAAAATGTTGAATTCTTATTTTCGTGGCTTTATTTATTTACTGAAATACGTTTATACATATTTTCCTTTTTATTTCTTGTATTGTGCTGGTCCAGTGTTTGTTATCGCAGCCAGTGTAAGTACAGGAATATACGTTTTAAAAACTCTCTCAGTTGTCCTTTAATCTTTCTTGAGATTCAATTTAATGTTATTTAAGACTTTAAACAATGCCTCGGTCTGAATTAGTTTGCCAGAAAGAATCTTTAAGCGTCGTTAAGAGTTCCGAGTTTGTTTTGTCAGAAAGGAGTGGCCAAGTGCGCGAGTGGTTCACTTAGCAGAGTTTTTCCTACTCTATTTTACTTCTTCATTTCTCAGAGTTCCTCCCCTCCACTCATAATTACATTCGCCAGTCGCGTAGTTAAGTGGCGTCCTCTGTCTCGCTCTGTTCTGAACGCAGATCATAAACACTCGAGCAGAGCAAAGGGAAGAAATGAAGTACCGCGAAGTTGGCTTGTGATAAAATGTCATAAAATTTAAATTGTCATTGCAGAGAAAGGCAGGGAAAGGAAGTTAGAAAATATACTCTAAAGTAGACACGCTTTGAACCGTACTAACACGCACACCAAAAGCAATAGAGATTTATGCTTGCCTTCTCAATGGCTTGACAAAAATAAATATTATGACCATAGGAAAATGTTATCGCAGCAGTTGCTATTGACTCTATAGAACTTTTGCATTTTGGACTTCATTTTCAAAGCGGTTAAGGCCAGATTATTTTGGTCAGAGAACACACGAATGATTTTAATGTCGTGAAAATAAAATATTACATGTCTGAAAGGAATATGGGAAGAAAATGGCTTCACGGTTAAAATGTCACACGAACGTTTAACTGTGAAATATTGCAGTTTATCACTTGAAATTCGGCCCTTTATTTCAATATAGCTTTGGAAGTGGCCCAAAAATATTTTAACGATGGATGGCATGTTAATGTTGGAGGCTCAGAAGTGACGGAGCAGTAAGGGCGACCTTGAATCTCGCGTTATATGCCGCATCGCTACAACGTGCCAAGCCCAGAACTAGAGTGCAAGATTCCCGCCAATGCATTTTTACTGTGGGAGTTTTAAGCGGCGGCTATATAATTTTGTTGGTGAAAAGTCTGTAGCAAAGTTCAGTGCACTCGCCTGATTTTCCACATACGTACCTGTTAGTACGTTCTGAAGTACGGCAGTCTGAAATGACATTGTTAAAGGGCTCCGATTAAGTATTTTTAACGATCATGGTGTGTTAAGGCCGCGGTGTACATCAACTTTCATCACGAGTATTTATTTTTTATTTTTATAAGATTTTTTTTTCTTTTTTTAGACACAAAATGTGACTAAATTTTGATCTTTCGGATTTTTTTAAATTCTCTCATAGTTTTCGCGTAATGGCTTTTTAAAGTAAAAATTTGCGTGTTTCTTTTTTAAGGACTACACTAAAACTAACTGACATACCAAGCCGGAAAAATTTACAGTGGGTAATGAAGTCACAGGCTATAATTTCACGTACATAAAAAGGGAAAAAAAAAACTTTTTGAATTTAAATAAAAATGCTGAAATTTTAAATAAGAATTTAAAAATTCGATAATTTTTTTTAAACCAACGGCCTTCAAAATATTTTACATTGTGGTTTAACATAGCTGAACATAGCCTACAACATCGTTATTCACAGTGAATTTTTTCACTTTGGTAAGTGAGTTGGTTTTAGCGTCGTCCTTAAAACGGAAACGTGCAAATTTGGATTTAACGAGCCATTACGGAAAACTATGCGAGGCAAAAAAAAATTATAAGAGTTAAATTTAGTCACGTTGAGAATCTAAATCAAGAAAAATAAATATCTGGTACAAATATAAAAATAAAATCGTTACGAAGGATATTGTTGTTTACCATGCCCTTTAAGAGTGCGTGGTAGATAAATAAAACCTGAAAACATCAATTGATTTCTAAGCTTTTTTCGAAGCCAATGTGGATAAAATATTCAATAACAATCCTAGATAATGGTATTTTCCAACTTTATGAGTAAATATTTATCCAGAATTACTAATTCGTTAAGCGTGATCTCTTGCACCGCAGTTAAATGCATGAGGTTCCGGCGTCAGAGATTGTGCCTCAGAAGTTCGTAACACTGAAAACAATATTGTTTAAAACGTTAGCTAAAACTATTGTCTAGGATTGTTATTGTTTAATTTTTCACGAATTTGCTTCAAGAAACCTGCGATTATAGATTAATGATTTTAACGTTGAATAAAAACCACGCCCTCTTAACATTGATAACATTCCGTCCTTGTCAGAAGTGTTATCTTTTCGTACGTTGGCACAGTTGGCACGTGTGGAATAGTATCGTAAATAACTTATTTGCGAACACACTGCAACTAATCTCAATAGCGTGGTAGGCGGCGCCCTTACTAGCGAGGTCATGAGCACTGGCGTGGATGAAGTGAGGTAAGTATGGCGCGGCGACGCAACGCATGGGCGGAGGTAACAGAAGTACCCCGATAAAACTTGCCGGCCAATTGCAACGTACCCCACGTTTCTCGCATGCGAGAATAGTCGAGAACAGGGGCAGGCGTGTAGTCTATCCACTACACCACCGTGGTCTTCGAATATTAGGCGTTAAACTTTGGTATTCTAGCTGCTTGCCTAAAATTTCGCTCTTGTTGTTGACCACTGTATGCTGTTCACAAAATGAGGAAACACAAGAATTTTAAAACATACTTAGTGAAGTGTTTTACGGCGTTTCTCTCCATTTAATCGGTATTAGAACACTTAAATTTAAAAAAGAGAAAAATCAATACATCTAAAAATTTTTGTGAGTATATTTCATTGGTTGGCAGTAAGTAGGGTACAAATCATAAATATGAGTCATAGCTAGATACCTGAATAATTCACGTTTTATTTCATACAGATGCTATAATTACAGCAACTGTAAGTTCGTGCTGCTTTCACAGTTGGCCGTTAACTTATTCGACAACACCTTGAAGTCGCTGAGCCAATGATAGCAATGTAACTAAATGCAGGCCCGTTTAACTGTCAGCGAGCAGCTAGTAAACAGCTGTTGTTTGCTTGCGTTCACTTATATATTCTTGGAGACTCTAGAGTCGGTGAACCCGCGAATTTTTCCTGTCTTTAGTCATAGCTCTTTTATAGGTCACTAAATGCGGCAAGGACGAGAAGTTACAAGTAAATGCAATGGGAGTTGTGTCTGCACACGCGCACGCGCACACGCACACATTAACATACA
This sequence comes from Medauroidea extradentata, assembly GCA_003012365.1. Lineage (NCBI taxonomy): Eukaryota > Metazoa > Arthropoda > Insecta > Phasmatodea > Phasmatidae > Medauroidea > Medauroidea extradentata. The sequence continues at coordinate 25,396 of PNEQ01013700.1, read as the reverse complement.
AACATATACTAAAATTTTGCGGAAAAATTGCTGTTTTTTTGTTTCCGACGTGATGTTTGATGTTTTATCACTGGCCTTATTAAGGATGCTTGTACGCCAGTAATTGAAGTTTCCTATATTCTCCTGCAAACGTTTCGACTACGTCAGATAATAGTCGTCCGTTCATAAACGCACAACACGTTTGAGTTTGAGACTTTCGGAACAAAATTTTTCCGCGATTTTCCACTCTAATCAGTAGAGAGTGCAAGATTGCGAACATTTGTGCTGTTACAGTACTCTCCAAAACAGTTTTAATTTTGCGCTTTGATTGGACGACATATCAAGTTAACTGTTTGCAAACGGATGATAAACGTTTCACTGTCGGCGTACAATAATTCTTATTGGCCCAGTCCAGTAGAAATGCGCGAACGTCAGGGTAACATTATGTGCTCAAGAAGTTTGCAAAAGCTCTGTTCCTAGAATTGTTTTTTGTTCATTGACTTTAAAAAACACTACGTTTTTAACTAACGTTTATCCATCACTGATTTATGAACTACGCTCTCGTAATTAGAACAATTTCGTATGAAAATGACGATTTATTTTCACTTCGCACTTAGTATAAATACATATTTTGGAAACCTCCGGCTCGTATGGGTCCAGATAGTCACTTTTATTAATTTTGCGCGGGTTTTCAAATCGCAAATCGGAGCAGTGACGAACGTTGCAGTTGTATGTATTTTGCAATAGCAGACAAAACACGAGGGTTCAGTTTGCGCGCAGGCGCTGATTAGATAACCAGCAGAGCAGGTGTGTGATGCGTGTTGCCTATACGGCGGATGAGCAGGCGCGCAAAACATACATTATCTTGCGGTCCCTGCAGGGGCCAGGGCGCTAATCTCTCCCGCATCCCCCAGTCCTCCTACATCCCCCACACACATACGTTCATACGCCGTAAGCACGCCACGTCACGTGATTAATGGCCTGCTGTAACTATGACCTTCGTGGAAGCCGCGCATATACGTTTGTTTTGGCTTTTGTTTCTGCCAATAATACGATGGGAAATACCGTCTAACATTACAAACACATGCCTCTAACCTTTCCCCACGTAAAAATATGCACTGACATGTACCTAGTTCAGAACATAACATATGTTCTTTAAAATTACTGTGTAATTTCTCGATAACTTGGAATGTAATAAATACATTTAGACATTGTCTACTGTAAGTGAGCCCTTGAGCTAGAACTCTCTTACTTAGAACATGATCAGCTTTCGTGAAAGGCAACGTAAACTTGACGTATTTGAATTATTTTTTTTTTTCTGATTCACTCTGAACCACTTCTGTTCGGTGCTGATAAAAAAGGAAACTAATTGTAAAATAAAATGTATTTTTTTTTTATTTTGCACAAGCTTACATAAGAAAACTTTCACGCTTGAAATGTTTTTTATTCGTTGTATAAACATACAAGAATTGTAGTCATTGTTACGCGTAATAAATGCCACGCATATCAATGTCCATGTGCTAATAGTTTAAACCGGCACGTACTTAGTTCTACGTTCGTTGCGGTTTTGAAAAGTTGTTGCAATTTCATTCGGTTTAAGTGTGTAATCTATAGGGAAATGAAAAATTCGCGGATTCTGTAACCTGCATGTTAGAATTCACTGTCTTATGCACGCTCAAGCCCCGTCTATTCGTGCATTGTGTGCTAGGTAGTGGACAAACGGCCGGACTCGTGTATATACACACAATGGATTCTAACATGCAAGTAAGTGAATTTGCGGACTTTTCTATTCCTTAATAATATCACGTACATGTCCAGCTTTGGAGTCAACCAAACATGGCTGCGGAATGTATTACTGTTAATGTTCACTCCTTCAACCTTTTCCATTTTGCATATAATGTGGAGCATTTAGCCCATAATTAAACATTTCCACGATAGGGTGACCAATCGTATGCCAAGCAGTTGAATACGTAATTGACGTCACATAAGGGCTGATGGCCAATGTCACAGGTCAATGAAGTGTACATTTCTCTGACAATGACATCAATGATGTTGGATAACACTGGTGGGTTCTATTTGGCACACTTTGACGAGGGTTTTATGGCGTAATGTGTCAACTTGCTCCTTCTAATGAGGCAGCTCAGGAAAATATCACAATTCTTTATGTACTAATTTGAAAAAAAAATATTATGCATAATTACAAAAAGAAAACTCCAGAGAAAGAATAGCCACGATTATGTAATTTAAAATGTTACAATTTCAGTTGTTTCAGACTTCTCCCATAATTGGCATAGAATCAGTTCCCTGCGATATACTTTTCGCATTGAGCTGGGTTGAACAGTCCATCTCACCTGTCCATCTCCAGTCCGTGTTATCTTTCAATCTGAACTTAAGTCCTTCAGTCGACACTGATTCACTGTCATCCGTCGTCAGTCTTAAAATTTGAATACAATCGCCGAAAGAAAAAAAATCGAATTTTCTCGATTAGAAATAGTTTCTACGGGGATTATTATATTTAAACGCTATAGCAACGTCTATACATCCGTGTGTGTTTGTGTTTATTGTGTGATTGTTTTAAAGTAAAACCTTGCAATTACATACCGTAAACGAATAAAATTATCGATTGTAAGTTCTCTTGAGAAAAGGGCTTGTTATGATGCTGGGTTCAGCTAGTTTGGTAAATTTTCTCTTCTTATGGCGTCCTGAATAAATGTTAACAGGAAAAGTATTTCTTGAAAATTTCCTACTTATTTTGAATTGGTTACTTTCAACGAAACAAGTAAATGCTTTGCATTTTATTTTTAAACAATTTCACAGTGCATTTACTTAATGTCACGAGCTTAAATACAAGACAGTCAGTCATCCGTTTATCTATTGAAAGTTGCAAGTTGCCATATATTCGACGGATTGACGGATAAAAATAAAGTTACTCCAATGTCATGTGACTAAGTGCGACATAATATTGTGACTCAGAATTCACCACAAGTACTCAAAACTGTATTTACATCGAAATGTGTTCTCCAAGAATATTAAAAAAAAACTATTTTTGATATCATGTAGGCAGTAAACAAACTGTGCTGATATAAATACTAAATTTAATTTTCCCCTTTTAATTTAAATTGTGCAATGACTACACTTAGCCGTAAAGCCTCAAATGAAATCAGACACGCTGATCCGTAAGATGATAGTTAAAAAAAAAGTAGGTAGTCGTATTTAACATTGCCTGCAGTTCGAAGATAAACGTATTATACATTGGATTTTAACGACCAGCCGTCGAATTCCGTGGGAAAGAGTACTTTCTCGAATGTTTACAGTACACGTGAAAACGAATACCGTTTGCTGAAATTCAAACCACGTATACCACCATTTCTGAAAATGAAAAAGGATGGTAAATTTAATTACGATCTGTTCCACATAAAACGGTTGTGCTGAAGCTAACCATAACAACGAACGCTCATCCAAATACATAACTTCAGGAAGTATTTTCCTATACTGAGCTCGGTAAAGGACGGGCAGCATTATCGATAATCGTTATATTGGTTTATCTAGTTGCTTCTACCGAACCGTTATCCTGTAATCATGGCCGTGCTGTAATGCAAATTTATAGAAGTTTCAGGAAATGTTAGGAAATAATTAGATGTTAATGTGCGTTAATTATGCCATCTACAACTTTTCATTCGGCAACTAGCGCACCTATTTAAGATAGATATAATTATAAGTAATACTTATAATAATATACGTTACAATATATCGTTCACACAATTATTAAGAGAAACTATTACTCAAATCAGGTAAGTTTAATTAATGTGCCGAGAAATATTCGTTACGTTACATAAATTTAGCAATTCCCTATAGCGTATGCGGCAATACAAAATGTTAGTGAAGTTAGTACACACAGGCCAACGTACGCACAGAAGAATAAAACAAAAGAAATACATGTTGATGACTAATAAAATACACTGTTGTTTTAGTCTCTATGTCACTCGAGGTTGAAATTCCACCGAAGACTGATCTGCGCGGAGAAGTTCGTAAATTGTAATTCTACCAAACACTGTTCAACTCTTACGTATTGTACTTTCCTACAAATTTAATATTTTTAGGGGCCACGGTGGCCGAATGGTCAGACCACTCGCCTCCCACTAAGGCGATCAGGGTTCGATTTCCGGCGGGGTCGGTCCCCGGATTTTCGCATGTTGTAATCGTGTCGGACGATGCCGTTGGTCGGATGGTTTTCTCGGGGATCTCCCCCGCCCATTCATTCTAGTGCTTCTCCATACTCGCCTTATGTTAACTGATGACCTAGATGCAATGCGCTGGCCAAAATAAAATATTTTTCTGTTCGTACAAACGCATGTCAAAGTAGCGATTTGACTGTTTTCGCTACTTACGCAAAATAAAAACTATTCAATCCCTACAAATTAAATAATTGCGAATGATAGTAAATATATTATGCTGCATGCAGACTTACAACAATTCTGCGTAAAATTGTTTGTTTAAAGAAATTCTTCGATGTACCCAAATGTTCGCATATCTTTGAGTACCTGTATTTTTAAACAATTTTTACGTAAAATAACAAAGTTGTTATTCTGTGACTTAATACGTTTACATTCACTCAAAATTGTTTCATTTGTTTCGTTTGAATAGTGTTTGCTTGATATAAGTAGTGAAAATAGTTACACGGGTAATTCGGGATAAAGTGAGCAATAAAAATTTAACCTTTGAAAAATATCACTAGCCGTTACTGCATATAATTCAACATTAACTCTAGTTGCCTTACTGATTCTATGGTTGGCAGCGAAATTGTGCAATATAGTTCCTTGTATTTTCCTATTTAAATACAACAATACAGAAATAAAAGCAACCGAAATCGACAAGACTGTATTGTACATAATTAATACACTTTTTTTCATCAAACTTTATCGATTCATATTGACTGCACAATTTATCTTAAACGCGCAAACATTAAGTGTCCCGTCGTTAGCCGTTACGCGCGGAAAGATACGAATTGGCTGAAAATAGAACTTTAGCAGGGCTTTTTTGAATGCTGACTTTATCCCAAACCACCTGTATCGCTACTTTGACACGTGGTTGTACGGAAATTATGGAACCGAAAAATGTTTAATTTGTGGGCAATAGCTATTCCTGTCACGTGTGAGAGTAAGACCTTGTTTGCTGTAATTATAAAATTATGAATTTGTCGGAGCAGAACGCTCTAAACATAATCGTTATAGACAGCGTGGCGCAGAAATAAATCGATCCCGCCTAAATCAGTTTGTACAGAGCTACAACAGAACCTGACTGATTTGAAAGAAAAAGTTTGGATGCGTAAGTCTTACATAATCTGGCCGACAGAAAATACAATTAAACGTAAATAATTAGTACAAGAAGTTGCAGATTGTATTTATGTCTTTTTTTGTGCGCAAATTGATAACTAGAGATAAAACTTACTGATCTTTTTTATTATTTTAACTTGAGACTCACCTTTGGCATTACTTTCTTTATTCCAATTCATTAATTATTCATAGTATAATTTTATACAAATGGACAGTATCTAATTTGCGATAAGACAGCATAAATGTTTGTTTTATAAAGTTTTTTTTATGTTTTTGTATTAAAAGATTTGTTTGATGGACGATACAGCTTAATAACGAAATGTCACATATTGTGAACGTTCACAGGACTACTGAGAGCACAAGTATTATGATCGCAAATTTGATACATGCATCTGTGCTTGTCAAAGGATCCGAGTGTTCTAACAAACGTTTGAGAAAATTTCAACATTACAGATGTAGGTTTTCCACAACCAGTTATGTGTTTACTGTGACAAAATGTGTAGTGAAGGTTTTTTTTTTTTTTACGAAAATAATAGTGACACTTTGTCTCAAGATTTGTACATCTATACTCGTAACAAAGTGAAGTAAATAAAGTAGTATAATTTTGGCTCTTTTCTCTGTTACTCACTGGACCAAAAATACGTAGAATATTCAGGATCGTATTATAGCTACAGTTGTGCAGTTTTACAATTTGCATTAGCTGCAGTTTTTGAAGACTGGTTGCTTTTAAAGTGAAAATAAAATATTTCATTCCAATGTGTCTGTTAAACTGTATTAATCAATTGGTATGATTTGCATTGCAGAACAGTGTATTACACATGAAACCATTACATCATATAATTCAAAAAATACAATGAAACTTTTCTATGCTAATGTTGTATCATCCGTGCCAAGTAAGTTATTCACAAATAAACATTCACTGTAAATAAGAGAGTTTAGGTTAAGTTTTATAGAAATAATATGTGAAAAAAAAAAAAAAACTACCGTAACCTAACCCGAATCAAAACAAAGGAATATTTTTAAGTGTCAGTGAAAACTAAAACATGCGAAGTTTATTTATTCTCTGAAAACTTTTGAAATCTCTTCATAAAATTTTACTATAAATTATAATTGCCTGTGCCTACACGAGCGAGGAACAGAAATAAAAATTTATTTTTGACCTCCTTAGTCGAGGTAGGAAGGTAGATTCTGATAACGAGTTCTTTAGCCTGTACCTCAGCCGAGCCATGCACATGTTGCTAGACGTAAGGCTGTTGTTCAGTCTTAAGGGCCCTGCCTACGAAGATTGCAGTCACCTTGTTAAATAGAAATCAACGTTAAAATTATTTACTTCACAGGATATCATTTAAATTTTCTCTCAATCACTGAAAAGTTGTTCAACTTTAAAATTATTGAATAATACGACCATGTTATAATATTTTGTAATTTAAATTATGTTTCTATTTGTTAATGTTGAAAACGTATTTTTGAAATAAATATTTTATGAAAGTTGACTATTTTCTTAAAATTTATGTCAATCGCAATATTTCTTAATAACGTTATATGTAGAATACAGTGCATTAAAAATAAGGAAATCCGTGAAAAAAATTTTCACGTTTTCTAGCTGTAAACACCGTGCGTTCTTTATAAGTATATTTTATTATTATTAAAAGTGCAACTTATTTTATGGATAATTTAAAACAGCAACTTAACAACAAACGTTCGATTTTAAGATTTTTTTTTTCAAACATTGGAGGAGGAATGTTTATGGGAAGCTAAAAACAATTATTATTTTTGAGGAGTTATACATATTACCAGCGGTGTTATCTGATAACATTGTGTTTGTAGTATGTAAGTATAAATTTTGCACTATAGATACGGACTTCCTTTTACGTTACGAAATTGCGTTGTTGCACGTAACAAAAATCAAAACCGGTTTATTTTTACTAGCTCTACTAGAGGGTTGCATTACACGGCTGTGATTGTTTTTCAAATATTTTTAAAAATAGATTCCTAGTTGTCTTATTGGAACTTCACTTAATACGTTGTACAAGAATGTGTTAAATACGCAGACAGCCAACAGTTTAAAAATTAAAGGAACACATCAAATTAATTGCCAAACATCAAGTTGGTGTATTTTTATGTTACTGTTAGCATTTCATTTTACGTATATTGTCCGAAAACTATCCACAGCGCGACGCGCTATCATAGCAGTGGCAGGATCTGGAATTATTCACTTATCTCGCATAAGTTTATGTTTTCGTTCAGTATCGCTGTAAGATATTTGTCGTTTGTGTATGTACTAAACAAAAAAAGAAAACACAGTTTAAAAAAAGTACAAAAATAAACCTTGTTTTGCGTTATATTTGAAAGGAAAAAAAACTTTTGGAAAGTTTGAACTGAATATGGGGCTCAGAAACAAAATTCACGTCAGAAACGTGACACACGAGTTATATAAAGAGTGTGGCATAGGACCAGGAGTCACGTCTTCTCCTGAAGGCTTTCCTAATGCAGCGGAAGTGTAAATAAAATGTTAGTTTTACCAGGAGAATGCGCCACGCGCCATCTCAGCCGATGAGACCCGAAGGGCAACAGCTGACAGTCGTACCTCTGCGCCGTCCAGCTACGAGTCCCGCGTCGACACGTGGCTACTTACAGCACCACGTGTTCCACGCACGCACACGCACTTCCGGCACCGGGGAGAGATTCCGTCGGGAATTTCCCCTTCCCCAACCGAACAGAGAAAAAAAAGTCCTTGTCTCTTTTTTTTCTACTTCTGGATGTTTGTAAATCTTCAGTCGGGCCAGTTCGCGGAACGACGATGGATGCGTATTCTCGCGATAGCTACCACGCGTAATTTTTTTAAAACGCGTTTCAAAATACGCGGTTAATTGACCGGGAACTATTTACGTTTTTTCTCCCTCTCCGACTCCCCCCTATCTCTCGGCCAATCACCGTCGCGGAGAAGCGGCCACACCGACGCGTCCCCAGATACTCGGGTGCCGCCGGCCGCGCAGTTCCCACGACTACCGCTAGGCGGCGCAGGTGACGCTCGCGTCGCGTACGCAACCCCCTACTCTCGACCTCTCCCCCCTCTTCAACCCCTGCCTCAACACTCCCCCGCCGGCCATCACCAGACAGAGAGGGGGCGGGGGAGAAAAACAAGAGATATTCGCCGGTGAAGAGGACACCGCGGATGACTACAAAACCTGAATTTTTTTCACGGCAAGAGAGAGGGCGATACTTTTTTCTCCATGTGTCTATCTTGCTCTACGGATCTTCCTTTTTTTCCTGACGTTCGCGGCAGACCGAGCGCCATATTGATTCAGTTTCGGCGTCTGGATAGGCGAAGGGTTCGGGGGTGGCCAGGGGAATGATGGGTTGGTTTTTGGGAGGGAGGGAGGGTGAAGGGGTGCTTGGTTTATTAGGCTAACGCTGATGGCGGGAAAGAAACTGCCAAGACGTGCTTCTCTTGCGGAAACAATAAATAAAGAAAACAGAAAGTAAGGGGAGGGGAAAGATGGGCTTTGCAGAAGTGACATTACTCCGGCGAGTCTGCGAACTGCACAGAGCATTTCAGAACTAGAAGACGCGAACTTTTCTGGAACTACGGGACGGCATCGGGGATGACTGGTGAGGTCATTACGAGATATGACAAACATTGTTTCGGTAACAAAAGAGGGAATTTAGCCCTTCAACGTTGGATGTGTACTTCTATTCAGTGGACGTAGCAACATTTAGAGATGATGGTATATCGCGGAAAATTTTTGTCAACATACCCCGGAAAACACTGTAGTTTCTTGCAACATGTATGATTGGTGATGAAACGCCTGAAAACGGAGCTGTCTGCAGCCCAGTAAAAGGCACCATTATCAAATATTACAATAGCAGGATTTTTATTGGCTAGTCAGATAGGGTAGCAGCTCTTCGCGCAGACGAAAGCCGGTAACCTTCTGACAAGCTGCAGTCAAGTTTTCCCCGTGATAAATAATCTATAATCAGCATGTTTGGCACGGCAGAGCCAAACATCAATATAGGTTGTTCCGGATAAAGCGACCACTTTTGAAGACAATCATGTATTGTCTAAAATATTGATTTAAATATGTTATGTATTGTCACCTCCGACGTTAACTGTTGACTGCGGTACAATCATTAATTTTTTATTCTTTCGTAGTCATTTTTGTTTGCTAAAATGTGACAGAAAAAATATTTAACCGAAAGGAATAAAAAAAAGTAACTATAATTTCAAAAGTGCTCATTTTATCCCGAATGACCTATATCTGTGTATTTTTTGTAACGGGAAACAGCTAGCATGAAAAAAAAAAAAAAAGTAACCTTACGCGCAACAATAAGATAACCAAGCCGTACGGATTCCAAAACGTGAACTAAGCGACATGGTGAGCCTTGTCAACGAAACGTAAAATTATTGGTTATTTTCCTTACAAAAAAGATGATTCAAACTGACGGAAGTAAGTTCTCTTTTTTCTCCGTACATTGCTAAGAGGTCGGTACGTCGTTCCCTCAATTCGCGTACTGAACAGTATTCTAAATATAACAAATATGAAATATGAAACTGAAGTAAGGAGCGTATGGTTGAAATATGTTACGTAGGCGTGTCCATGAGATGGGGTAACGTTACAGACTCAGTCATTAAAATTAAAAAAAAAAAGGGGGGGAGAAGAGAGGAATTGCTTAAAAAAAAAAAAAGAGACAAACTATTAAAGGGGTAGTTCACGCAACATTTTAATGAATTTAATAAGTTTTATATCTGTACGTGATACGGTTTGTTTTGTAGATACACATTGTGACTGTTTTTTTTACATTAATATGAAATAATTTACTGTAAATAACAGTGACACGGGCTACGTCGAGGTATGTACAAATAACCCGCATTTAAATGTTTTGTATTTTTAAACATTTGCAGAGTAAGGCAATTTTTAATATTAATTTCAGCAAATTTTAAAATACAGAATATAATTAATGCAGATTTTGTACATTACTTCGATTTTTCCACACGCGAGTTCGGCATCACTGCCCTATTCCTGAACTCGAGGGTATAGTAGAAACACATTTGATCACTTTCCACCCCGCCAGGTATTATGGTCCAGTTGCTGTTTAAAATGTTACCCGTTAACGAACCTCTTCGCTAGCAGCACAACCACAAAGCTACTAGTGACGTTATGTAACGACAGTAGTTTCAAACTCGTAGTCGCAATTGTTTTCTGTACAGCGTGCATGGTTTCAACTGGTGGATACGATAGTTAATGGCACTGACAGTTTTGACTCTGTAAATTAATGACTGGGCAGTTAAAGTTAGTTATAGAGGCACATTGGTGTGAAAAAGTCTTAAACAATTGGAATTTTGTTTCGTTTTTTATTTTACTATTTCTGACTAAGTATGTAATGGATTTAAAGACTTTGACTAATTCCTCACACTACAATTGATACAATACGTTTCTTTTCCTCATCCATTACAAATTTTAATGGGTGTTTTTTGTGTAATTGTTTTTTATTAATTAAAAACTTAAAGTAGTGCTGTACATTAATTGTGACAGTTCGTCCAAACTTTAAGCAAATCTGCGTAATTATTCGGAATCTGTAATGCCTACCAATAGTCGTAAGTTAAATTTAAGTCTAATTAAAATTTGAAATAAAATAAGTTTAGTTTAAAAGTGATTTTTAATTATTATATCGTCGGTATTTTGCCAAAAGGGCCAATATCACATTTGTTGCAATGTGATATTGGCATTTTAAGCAGTAAGCCAAAAAGGCCAATATCGCATATTTTAAAATGTGATATTGACCCTTTTGGCAATATACCAACGATATGTAAGAAATAAAATATTTATCATTCTGTTATCATTATGTCTTTCAAAGGTGAATAATTTAAATTTTTCTGGCTATTTTTGGATTAATTATCATATTTTTAACATGGGCCTTATTATATGCTGCTGCAGGTAGTATGGCCCAGTTACACATGTTTGTGTTTTTATTTATAAAGTTATCAGAACTTTTGGACATCGGCAAGTTTGTAAAATATTTATGCTGGAGACAAACAGTCATTTCCTCTATTAGACATTCTTGTATACCACCAATATCTAAATTATTAGCCATTTTTCGTAAGTGGGCCTTATTCCCCCCCCCTTTTTACCTTATTTTATCTCTGAGATACCTACGTCATTATGTGCATGTATTGTATTTTCTCGTGAAACAGTTGAGGACCCTGGATTTTCTCGAAAATATTTTTGCACCAACTTATTTCAGTCACGTATTCTGTGATTGTATGTTTTAACTCTCACGCGTATTTTGGTCTTATCCGCACAGTTGTGTGGTGTAGCAGTAACCTCATTGTGATTGGTCGAATTAAATACGCGTCACCTGTACACACAGACACGCTGACAATAACAGTGATGCAGAGCTGCAAATGTGCATGTAAAGCAATGAAATAAACTTGCAAAAATCTTCTCACAAAAATCCAGGGTCCCTAAAATATTCAGTGCAGGGAATATACATTAAGTACATGTTTTGTATGTTTGAGTGTGCGATTAAGGTTAGCATTTGAAACGCATTGCAGCGAGTTACAAGTAATCATATTTGGAAGAAACATCTGAACGCGCATTACGTTTGCACATCTATGAAAAGAAAACTAATTTCAAACAATGTTTCTATCAGTTTAAAAATTAGGACCACTTATTGGAAACACGAATTTTAAGACTCTTAAAATGGCTAAAAACAACTGTTTTAAACTGCCGCACCTAGGAAAATTCCAACCGGATTCGAATAACACAATAATAGAAATAAGCGCGGGAATTTGAACCATAAGTATCGCAAATAAAATAATACTGTCACCGCTTAAAGTCCTATAGGAACATGAATAATAGTAAATCTCTGCGTGGCAGTTGCTGGGTTTGCCTAATTACATGCGCCGACCGACGTCACTCTTAACGCTCCATCGGTTTTGTACCTCACATACGCCAACGCAAGAACCTTAAGATTGAGGCCTTTAACGCTGGTGACGGGTGATAAGAGGTGAGAATGGAGCAGCACCAGAATGAAGGGGCGGTGGAAATGGGGTGATCCCCGAGAAAACCAACGACATCGTCCAGCACGATTCCGACAAGTGAAAGTCCGGGGACCGACAAGCCGGGAATCGAACCCGGATCGTCTTGGTGGGATGCGAATGGTCAGAACATTCGGCCACCGCGATCCCTTGTATACATTTAAGATTTTTAAATTAATGGTTTTAGAGTTATTGAAGTAATTTAACGAATTGGGCATGAATCGACCAATTATTTTGTGTAAGTTCCCCTGGAGAGAATTCGGAAAGTGAAACATGTTGGCTAAAATTCGCTGAAATGAAAGGACTGTTATCTCAATTTTAAGTTGTGTATGTGGAACACAATGAACGTGATTAGGGCTTGGAAGTGCGCGGAATATAAGGACGACGCTAGCTCGCTTACTACGTGCCTTATCGCCTCTAAGCGCAACGCATTCAACTGGCGTCTGTATTGCCATCGAGGACTCTCTGTTGGTGTTATTAAATGGTTAACTATTTTACTTTCCGTTGTTAACTACCTAAGCCGCCTTTGTACATAAATAGAAGCACGGATCAAATTCATAGTTCAGAAAAAATATCGTGCAATTCTTCCGTGGGCATTTATGAAACGTCACTTGGTTAGGCCAGATAGGACAAATTTTTAACTCAACTCCTTCGAATAGGGACCCGAGATGAAAGTTTGCTTGTGTACATGAAAGTGAACCAAGTTTAGACTACTCGATCGACAACTGGGTCAACTCCGGATATAACCTGCTCCATACCCTGGTAAAAGTTTCCAAGCATAAAATACCGGCAAAGGGCGCGAAAAAAAGATTTAACCGAAACAGTGTAGAGTGAATATGTTTTTTTTTTCTACGCCGGTTCTATTCTTATCTTTAAGTTGACAACCTGAAGGGGGAACACCACAATACTACCCTCGCCTGATATCTCCCTGAGGCCGTAAACTTAAAAATAAAAAATGTAACAGAATGAAAAAAAACTAATTCACATAAATCTTGTTTTCGGTTGGTTTTTGTTCCCCCGTATTTTATGCTTGGAAACTTTTACCAGGACATGGAGCAGGTTATATCCGGAGTTAACCCAGTTGTCAACAGAGTAGTCTAAACTTGGTTCACTTTCATGTACGCAGAAAGCTTTAATCTTGGGTCCTTATTCAAAGGAGTTTAGTTAAAATGTTGTCCTATCTGATCAAATGACATTTCATAAATGCCCTCAGAAGAATTTTACAAGAATTTTTTTTACAAACTATAAAGATGTTTCGTGCTTCTAGTTATGTACAAAGGAGGCCTAAGTCCCCAATAACGGAAACAAAAATAGTTTTCATTTTAATAACGTCGACTTGGCACAGTGCTGTTTTGTAAGACTTAGCGTCATTCAGTCCTCGATGGCAACGCAGACGCCGGAAGCTAACAGCAATTAGGCGAGGGTGATACTGCTGTGGTTCACTATTGCCTTCCGCAGCGGTGGGCTTGACGGGACTAACACAACACCCAAGCCTGAAACCCGGGAGGTAATATTAAGGGCGCCGCCAACCGCGCCTGAGAGGCTCAAAAGCGACGGAGCAGTAAGGTCGACCATGAAGCGCGCATCAAATACCGCGTCGCCTCAACGAGCCAAGCTCTGAACTAGCTTGCAAAGTTCTCACCGAACGGTTTTTACTACGGTACACTAAGCGGTGACCATAATTTTATCAGTGGAAAGTCTGCAACTAAGTTCAGTGCAGGTCGCAATCGGAGTTTCACATACATCCGGTTAGTACATTTTGGAGTACGGAAGTCTGAAAAGGCCTTTTATATTCATGTTGGAGGGCTTAGAAAAAGTGTTTTTAATAAAAATGGCGTCTTAACAACGAGGTTCCAACATTTTCTGAAGTTTTTATTTTCGTACGTTGGCACAATGGGCACAGGTGGAATATTTTCGTAGGAAAACCCGATTGCAAACACGCTGCAACGCCATTTGAAGCGTGGGGTAGCTGCCGCCTTAAGAGTTAGTGGACGCTTTTTTTTTGCGTTCGAGCCACGAAAACGAGGATGGGTATCTTACAAGTCGAACAAAACACGTCCGTCAAACACCTCATCGCGTCTCGTAGAAACAGTTTTTCAACGGGACTTAAAGCGATGACTCTATTATTTTATTTGTGGACAGTATGAGGTAAAGTCCAATGCAGTTTTCTACGATTTAGTTTTCTGATAACGGTGTTGATATTTTCTCAGCTACAGCAACGAGAACAAGTCATTTTTATCACTTTTGAGGAGCTGGGGACGGCATTTTTCAAATCATAGGGACACAGTTTGGAGTGTCTTCTTTTTGCATAGATACACGCATTGGAAACATTTTTAATAGTTATACAAGGACAAATACTTACCATACCACTCTACAGCACTTCTCACGCGTCAAGGCCACTAACTCTGCAACTACCCCGGCCGGGTATCGAACCCGGGACCTTCGGCCCACCAGCTAGCTCCTAACAACTTAGCCAAATGGTCGGACGAGTTTGTATTTATTGTGCTCAAACTATCTAAAAAGTAGTACAAAACACACGCCGTGTATTTATAAAAAGGAAAGGTGAAGTGTTGGAGGGCATGCAGGTTACATTCGTTTTAATCTTATGAATACTATTTTGTTTTATTTGATCAGAATTGCTTAGGGAATTTTATCATAATTACTCAGTAGCTTTGTCTTGAATCATACAATAACGCATGCAACTCTATTTCTGTTGTAACCTTTAGTAATTTTTTTTTTAATATAAAGAAAAACCCCCGGTGGTTTGCAGGAGTTAAGAAAAGTAAAATCTCTTGAGAGTTGAGGTTTGAAAAAAAAAAAAAAAAAATATATATATATACATATATATATATATATATGTATATATATATATATATATATATACATATATATATAAAGACCTGTCTGACAAAATGTACTTGTGGCAAGGATCTAGACATCACTTATTGCGAATTCAGAATGTTTATTAGAAGCATTTTCGTCTCTATGTGCATGTTAGTGCCCTAGTAAACAATTTCAACCCCGTAATGCGTTTATATGCTCATAAGTTATACTTATATAATTTTATGGAGTTATAATTAACTTACGTAAAATTAAGCTTCCAAAATATTTATACAAACGTACACAACAAAAGTATAGCCTTCGAAAGTAGCTGTGACGAGATTTTTTTTGTAACTGTACAAATATATCAGGATTTATTTTTTAAAAAAGTTGTAATGAACTGTGTGAAGCTAGTATAGTACTTAGCGTACAAGTGCAATATAACTGATGTCTGTTATAATAACAGATATGCATATTTAGTTAGCACGTTTTAAATAAAATGTGTTGCGGTAATAGGTCATCTGTAATCTAAAAAAAATAACCATAAACTATATTCCCAAATAAAATATATGTTTCTAAAAAAAATTGCCAATGTAGATGTCTTTACTCGCTGCTTTTCGTTTTCGAATCGAGAAAATTGCTGTTATTTATGTACTAGGTGCCTTGAATACTGTTCGAAAACCAGGATGTGCAACAAAGAGATGTTTCGTGTTTTTACAAATAAAGGATGTGAATAGCAGCGCACGATGGGGCCTTGAACAATTCATCACTTCTGCTAATACAATGAACAAAAAAATTTACGACTTAGACCATTCACGCATAAATTATTTTACCCAAACAAAATTTGCTATTCTTTCTAGATCTATTTATTATGTACACAATGGTTTCCTTAAAATGTTCGTTTTTCCGTTACAAGTATGACTATACTGATAGTTTTTGTATAGCTGTTAAATATTACATAAGTTTCGTATAGAATTATTTTAGTACTGCATATTTTTTTAAGGCAGCTGTAATTAAAATAAATCCGTTCCTGACTTCGTATCGCACTTCTGCGGCTGAAAATGTTAACAACAAACAATTATTTGGGTGGAGCTACGTACACCAGAGCAAGTCGAGAATGTGTTGCGAATGGCAAAGTAACCGCGTTGATAGCCAAAATAGAATGACCGATGAATAGACGGCTATACTCTGTTCACTCTAAGGTTGCAGCAGGAATAAAAATTGCTAGCGAAATAAATCAAAGCAACTGAATTATATCTCGATTCCTCACATTGTGACAGTGTCGTAATACAGTTTCCTTGTATTTTCCAATATTTCGAATGAAATTTATGCTGTGCAAACATTTTATTGTCATTCGCTTGAATTAGTTGCAACCTTAGAATGGATAGAGTATAATATTATGTTTCCCCTGAATACGTCGTGTACTAAAGGATTTCCAGATTCCATCGGCTTGATTAATAGTCGAATTTGAAGCTGTCTGTGAAGCTATTATTAGAAGTTTTATCGGGCAAACACAACACACTTAGTAGAGAACCGGACTAGTATAGGCTGTTCACTATAAAATGAGCACTCAGCAGAACTTGCAATTAATTAAAAATATGTTTCATTTAGCCAATAGGTGTTAACGTTTGAGAGTGTTGAAATGTTTACACCGGTTTTTAGTGAAATGGAAGTTTTCATATTAAAAATAGTATAGACAGCTACAAAACTCCCGAAAGAAAACTTTACGCAGTGCTCATTTTATCGTGAACTGCCTATAACAAGGCCTGCTACAGCACAAAACACGAGTTAAAAGACGTAAGTGTTAGTGGAAAATGTTATATGAGGACATTTAATATGCACCATGTGGCAACATAGCACTGTGCTTAGTTGCCTCTTGGGCTCCACAGATATATCATCTTACTGTAGGTAGTTCGGGATAAAGCGAGCACTAAAATTTTAATCGTTTTAAAATATCACTAGCTGTTACTTCTTGCAATCCACATTAACTATAGTTGCATTACTGCTGTATGGTTGGCAGCGGAGTTACGCAATAGTTACGTAAATATTCCTGTTCAAATACTGAAACAAAAACAATCGAAATCGACAACATTGTATTGTATATAATTAATATATTTTTTAAAATCAGAACTAAACAGATTACCACCGACTGCACTATTTATCTTACACGCGCAAATATCAAGTGACGTGTCCAAAGAGGTTAGACATTTGCTTTGTTAGCAGTTACGCGCGGAAAGATACGAATTGGCTGAAAATATAACTTAAGTAGGGGTTTTTTTAGTACTCACTATATATTGAACCACCTATACTACTGTTCAGACCTGCAGGTTAAAATCCCGAGCAAACTAAAAATGCTACGTTTACTTGACGTAACATACAGTACACGAAATAATACGTAGACGTGGAGTTCATGAGGGACTTTCTCTGTGCAATGTTGCCACATTTTGCACGTAAAATGTGTCCTCACAATATTTCGCCAATTACATTTTTGTCTCCAATTTAACCCAGGATTCGGGTAATGTGGGTATTATGCGTTTTTTTCTGGTCATCCTGTACGCGCACATTTAGTTTATCTGGCACAGTGGCCATTGGAGATAAATGTTACCAGACATTAAATCCATTGATATAATTCAATCTGCGTGTATCAACGAGTGCAATACCTGGGAAATAATTTACTGACTCCGTATCCAGGTTGGGATTAGCTTAATCCCGACGCGGGTTTAAAAAAAATGCTCTAGTAACACGCGAATCAACGTTGTAATTTCATCAGAGTGGAAACGAAATAAATGATCGCTGTTAAAAAAAAGTGTACACGGATTAGACGGGTAGAGCTTACGCTAATGTCGGTCCGGTCTTTAGTAGATTTAGGTTTCATGGTTTTTAAAAATAATTCATAAAGTACACGTAATATGATTTTTTCTGCAGCATGGAGATGTATTATAGCTGAATGTGTTTCGTTTTGACTGTGCAGTGGCAAAAATTCAGCAAATTTTAATCGCGTGAAAAGAGTTGTGGTATGAATTCTTTAATTATTTGTAACCGTTACAAAAATAGTAAGTTTTCCGTTTCTTTTTAGTTAAGTTCCAGTTTTTGCCTGGCTTCTGCTGAAACAGCGTAGGAAGAAGTTAAAGAAAGAAAGGAAGATACCAAACCTACAGCATCTGCGGAAGTCCTTGACTATCATGTGTGCAAAGAACAGTCGCGGGTTTTAGTAGTTCTCGGCATAGCCGATAAACTATTTCTACATTATGCAATCACGCCAGTTATAACATTAAAAAATATGATTTTATGTTTTGGCATACGTAGTTGCGGGGTCTGATTTTTCGCAGCCATGAAATTTATCATCTTGTGTCCGATTTCACGTTACAAATTTAGTTGCGAAAAATATGCAAACATTTTTTGAAATCTCTTGTAGATAAACGACGGCACCTTTTCGCTGAAAAAAAAAAATCACGAGGGAAAAAATATTTTTTCTAGCGTCGGGAAAATGTCTCAAATTGATTTACATTGTTGTGATTTAATATGTGTTTCTTAATTTTTGTAATGGACGCAAGTGACTGGTCTTTGCAGAGCAATTACTTTGCTATCCGCGTTATCAGAACTTTGTAGGTGTTGTGTACCAAGTTGAGATGGATGACTTTCCTCTGCTTGCTTTGTAATCGTGGTATCATTGGATCGGAAGAAAGGAGAGCCCGAAAGAATACATTCATTGCACGGACGTCAACCATGTGTAAAGAATGAAGTCCAGGAAGATATTCCTAAGATCATCAAAGGAACTTGCAGTCACTGATGAAAAAAAAAAACAGGTTACAAACGTGTAAAGATAATACCCCATTTCTTAGTGATTGTAAATGACTATATATTTGACAGAGATGATGGTATATCGCGAAAATGTATTGTGACCAACATACCTTTAAAAACTCTGCAGATTCTTGCAACATGTATGATATGGTGATATATACGTGACACAACGTAGCTCTCAGCAGACGAATAGCAGGCATCAAATATTACAAAAGCGAGGTTCTTATTGGCTCAGTCAAATAGGGCGACCACTCTACAAACAAGCAAAAGCCAGTCATCTTCAGTTAAGCTGAACGTACGTTTAAACCCAGCAAATAGCCACGTTTTCCCGCTATAAACCATCATCTCTAGGGATGGCTGACATGGAATTCTATAAACAGTATGAAATCAGGGAGAAAACCAACAATGCAAGACGGGGCTACGCTAAAGAAAAGGAATTCAAGTGTGACTGTGGAGTGGTTCAGACTGTCAAAACACATGCTCCAGTGTCGACTGTGCCCAACCTTCTGCACAGAGGATAACCTGCAGTGAATGGAGCCAAGTTTTGGTCGAAAGTCGTACAATGTTTGCAACTGTGTAAACATGTATTTTTGTTTCTTATTCGAGAATAATAATAATTGCAGCAGAATTTCGTTTATTATTGCATGGAGATGTTGATGCGTTCCTCGTGTTTCACGGACTCGCTTTGTTGTTTTGTGATTCAGATCCGAGCCTTCTGCTTGCCGCTCTCTGTCGGTTCCCAGTGATTACTCATCCAGAGAGTGATGAGGAGCACCTGTTTCATATTTACCTCTGGCTGTGAAATTCCATGTTGGCGGGGGAGGCGGGGGCGTTTATATAGTGGAAGAGTGGCTGGGGCAGAGACGGTTGGGTCTTTGAACTGTGAACGCGATACCGCGCTCCAAGGGTCGTGGAAGGGATGCAAAAGGGTGTTGCATCCCGCGTATTGAACTCCAGCCACGCGTGCGGCAAAGAGAAGCTATTCTGAAACGTCTGCTCGTTCCCCAGCACTTCTCAGCTGTGATTATCTTTCTCTTCCACACCGTGCCGCGATATACAAACACGACTTTGTGCAGCATCCCCGCTCACCTCCGCACCGCAGCCTCCACACCTCCGGTCCCGTAAATGTCATCCCACGGCAGTTTAATGGCGTTCCAGAGGGGAAAAAATAGTAATTTTGTTTTTGTATGAAACAGTGTTAGTTTTTTAGACGTTGTTTGGGGAGAATATTTTCCTCTTTAAGAAAAAAATTAGCTCAGCCAGTTTTCCCGTAACGGCATTACAGAGTCAAAATGTGCATGTTTTTAGTTCATACACCCCCAGAAAACCAATCAACATAATATAACTGAAAAATTCACAGTAAAAGTATATGTCACTGGCTAGGGTATAACGTATATAAAAACCCATTCAAACAAAGTTTTGTATTTTTAAAAAATTTCTGAAATTTGAAAAATCTTTTGCTATATTTAGAGATTTTTTAAATTCATAAATATTTTGTAATACGCTTTTATATACTTAAAGCCCTATTCCGTGGCGTAGTTTCACTGTGAATTATTTCGTTTTATTATGTTGATTGATTTTCGGGTGGTGTATGAAGTAAAAACATGCAAATTTTGACTTTGAAATGCCGTTATGGGAAAACTAGTTGAGCTAATTTTTTTGTAAGAGGATAATGTACTCCCAAGTACCGTCGACAAAACCAACACTGTGTCGTACAAATATAAAATTATTTTTTTCTCTCTGGAACACCTTTAAGGGGCGAGCTAGATGTAAAATTGTTATTAATAAATGTTCTGCAATAACTTCTATTATAATATTTTTTGGTAAATAGTATTGAGACACAGAAGATAATTTTAATGAATTTTGGAGATCACAATAGTGTTATATGTTTGTATTATATTGGACTTGTAATCTTTCTTGAAGGTTAATTTAAAATTTCCGTGCAATGTTTTTGAACGAAAAATTAATGAAATATCAGATTATTAATGACAAAGCAGTTTATCAAGAATATAACCTATGTATTGTCAAAGAGGAAATGTCGATAACGCAACTTGAATAAATGTTATGGCTCGAAAACAAAAATACAAGAACGTTATCTAACACTCCCCCTTAAGTCTATTGCACTGCAAACATTTTTTTGTACTTGAACAAAACAAATATTTGGAAACAAAGTTTCCAAAGATATTTCTTGTAAAACTGCAACGGTTGTCTTTGTAAAAAAAAAATACGAAGTAAATATTTACAAAATCACAAGGAGTAGCCTTCCATGTTGTACTTGTATTAAGGAAAATAATATAATTTAAATGCCCGTTTTACTTTATAAATGGCACTGAACTTATTTAATACATTTTAGATTAAATTATGAGCCGAAAGGTTTTGACTTTTAAAGCACAAGTTATCAAAGTGGATATTAATAATTTTTTTAGCTTGGAAACTTCTAAAACAGCAAAATTTTGCACCCTAAAATTCAAATTTTCCCGGGAGAGGACCCCCTTTTTTTGCTTGGGATGTGGGTATAACTGTGTTTAAAGGCCACCAGTATTCAGAGCTGGATCCGCCCGTACGTGTATGAGTGTATGATTGTATGTAGAAGAATGGTTATGCATTTGTTTAAAACACGAACCGAAAACATTCAGTTAGCGACGCACCAGAATAACATATAACAAAAGAAGAACGTCAAATATATCCATGTCATATTGAAGTTTAACAAACATCACATTTTCCCGCTATGAATCGGTGTCCCTACAAATATATCTAGGCTTGCCGTGTGGCCGACAATATGGATCAAACGGTCGCTTAATGAAAACGAGTTTACCAGACGAATGCGTGTTCATCGTCCAGCCTTTTGTTATTTTTTGGCGGGGTGGGTGGCAATAATCCATTAACCTTGCCTGGGAAAGCACTTTGTCAGACTGTTCTGTGTTATTCTTCTTAAAATTCTCGCTCGGCAAGTGCAGAGCTGTGTTCAACACGCGAAATTGTTTTTTTTTATACCCCGTGTGGTTTCATGGCGTTAGTGTGGTGAATTAGAGTTAGAGCTTTAATATAACACTTTACTCTTCCTAATTGGACTGTAGAATAAAGCGTGAAGAATTTTTTTTTGGGGGGGGGGGATCATTTCAAACCTGAACCTCCATAATTTTTTTTTTAAACTGTATAAAAACAGTTCAAAAATTGTTAGTAGGCTGATGCAAAGAATTGAAGTCAGGATATGATTATCCCATAAACTGAACAGTTTTTGTGGACGACGTCATTGCGAGTGAATGCTGCCCCGATTTGCAGAAAATCCCTAGTAAAAAATGCAGTATTTGTTGTTATCGACAAACTTATGACATACATACAATATCGTGAAGGAATATAGTAATGAAGACAAACAACTCGCATCACGCCTCTTAAGTGCCAATCACTAAACTGGCGTGCAGTTCTCTCGCCTCTGAGACATTAAATGGTAACACCATAAATGTAGGACGTAATATTTCACATAAATGTGTACTGCACACGCCCATGTCTTTAAAAGATTCTGCGCCAATATTTTCGTACCTAACAAGGACGTCAAAAACACCCATTTTCGCCAATTTCGGCAGCGTAAAAATAAAATTTGCATAAGAGTTACGCGGATGACATAACATAGGTATAAACACGTGGAACGTTCTTTGAATGCTATTCTCAAGGTCATTGATGTATGGAGAACAGAAAATTTGTTAAACTGCACACTGTTACTTATTGGGTCAGTTTCCCCAACCCTTGTTAATCAATTAACATTTGTTAAAGATGATTAACAAGATCATTTAACGCGTAAAATTTTCTGTTAACCCTCTTCAACAAATGTTAAATGCTAACAGAGGTTGGTGAAACCGGGCCTTAGTATGTCCACTGCCTAAACTGCATGAAGTTACGTGCCCAGACAACAAAATAGGCAGCTGCAACTGTATTTATGAAGTGTTTGTACACTGTTAAAAATTTCCGTGAATTTACGGATAATTTTACGGATATGTCTGTTTAATTAACGAAACATTATTTTGTAACAAAGTTATAGGCCTACATAATTTCGTTTTATTAATTAAACATATGTAAAACTGCGAGAAGAAAAAAACCGTATCTTGCATCCTAAAGAAGTCTCATAAATGTGAGAGTTTCCATAAGTGAAGCTACTTGCCGTCCGTAAATTAACGGACACTTCTGGAGAATTTTTTACTAGCACTTCTCCGTAAAACAACGGAAATTATTTTTAACACTGCCACGTAATGTTTGCGAGAGTTTTAAGCAACTGTTGTTTAGTACTCCTTGTTAGTAACATACTGAAAAATTTCACTGACATTCGATACCTCTTGAAATACTCTCATGTACATCGTTATAAATTCAACGGAAATGTATAGTTTATAAACGTGAATAGTGTCCGTAAAAATAAAATACGTATATGTCTATAGTAAATGTACAGTACGGAATCGTACGTAATATGTCCATAAGTCAGCGGACACTAGCACGGAAAAATATAGTACATTTGTGGGTTAGAGAGTTGTAAATATTACGGATATATTTTAATAACATCATAGGTAAATGCAAACTTGTAGAAATGCAACTGTAGCATTATTGACATTTAAGTATGGCTCTGTTCCGTATGATGAAAGTGTTAATTCTATTGGGTTAGGAAATAGGTTTCCGTGAATTCACGGAGGTACCTTGAGAAATTTTAACCGGAAATTCCGTAAAGCGACGTAGAAAAAGTTTCACAGTGTAAGGACTTTAGAAGTTGCCGTACAATTTCCGAACTCCGACTCGTGAACGTGGGTTATATGTAGGGCCACGATTTTGTCGCGAAAATATTTTTGCCCCCACTTTGTTTCAGTTTCTCTCGTGCACATCGACGCAGCTGTGCTTCATGGTTATTGGCAGCAGGACTTTGTTCAGACACGTCTCTCGTTTGACTGCACCAATAAGAATAAGAATATTGTGACGCCGAAGGCAAGTGAGAGTAAAATCATCCAACCACAGACGATGCAGCTGAGCTGCAGATGTCCACATGACGCAATGAAACCAAATGTTGCAAAAATATTTTCGCGCTAAATGTGTGTTTCTAGTTATACGCGATATAAAAATAAATGAAGAGAATGGAAATGAAAGCTTTAATTTGAAGTACTGCCGTTACTTACTCGAACGATCAGTAGTTGGCTAGTGTCAAACAGTGTTTTGTACCGAAATGTTTCAGTTTAATACAAAAATGCCGAATTTTTAATAAATAATTGCCAATTTTGCATAAGTGTTAAAAATACAAAACAAAAAAAAAACGTATTTACGTATGTCGTGGTATCGCCCGTGACACTGTTTTACAGTATGAATTATCTAATTTATGCTTAGTTGATTTTTTCTCTTTTATAAAACCGGTTTAGCAACTTTGACCTTGGGCGTGTCATTATTAAAAAACCAATGGAAGCTTAAAGAATTTCACTAAGGTAAAAAAATACAATGTAGCCTATGTCAACAAAACAAGCCATATCTCGTACAGAGATAAAAATTATCAAAACAATTAAAACGTGTGGTTAAATCTCCCATTAAGGGGCCACCTTACCTGGGCTACAAAAGCGTTGCAGGCAGTTACGGCTATTTTTTTTCGGAACTATTTAACGTGAATGGTTTTGATATATGTATGAAAAGAACACACTCTTAAAACTATTTCGCTGTAGTTTTAAAACTTCGGGCCCTCAAAATGACAAAAATGGGTTTTTCGAACCCTTTTCATCTAGGTAAATAAGGGCCGGATTTGAAATGCACAACTATAGAAACAAGTGATAGACTTTGAACTATGCTACCCATAAGTGAAATAATGTGGACACCGCTTAAAGTCCCATAGGAAAAGGATACTACACGCCAGCTGAGTAGCTTGCGCAGAGAGGCGATAATACATTACATACTTCAGCTAGTGGTAGTCTTACCGCTCCTTCCTCACACACACAAACGCAGCCTATCTAGGAAGGCCTCTTAAGAGTGCGTAGTAGATAAATAAACGCTGAAAACACCAACTGGTTTCTACACTTTTTTCGAAGCCAATATGGATAAAATACTCAATGACAATCCTAGATAACGGTATTTGCCAACTTTATGAGTGATTATTTATCCAAAATTACTAAATCTTTATGCGTGATCTCTTTGACCGCAGTTAAATGCACGAGTTTTCGACGTCAGAGATTGTGCCTCCGAAGCTCGTAACACTGGAAACAATTCTGTTTAAAACGTTGGCTAAAACTATTGTCTAGGATTGCTATTGTTTAATTTTCGCAAATTGGCTTCAAGAAACTTACAGTTATAGTTTAATGCTTTTAGCGTAGAATTATGTACCACGCCCTCATAAGACTCTGCAGTTTAGCTTAGTTTTTACACTGGAAATCGATAGCGGAGTCTGCCTGCAGATATATCGCTGCCGATTTTT
>PNEQ01013693.1:8440-30804 GCA_003012365.1 Medauroidea extradentata | reverse complement strand
ATGTCCATCCTAAATTTGTTTCTACAGCCACTAGACCAGAAGAAAGCATTTTAATATTTCCAGTCATGAGCCTGCCTGCAACATCGGCACCGATTAATAGATCTACAGCACCGGAATCATCAGAAATATCAGATACACTAATATTACTTTCTCGCAGTTCATTCAACCAGGGTCCTTTTCTAACAGAAGGAATGCCATCGCAAATCACACTCTGATCTAATACTTCAAAATTACAATGAGATTTTCCATCTTGGCTCTCAATTTCCAATTTATAACAAAAATGTTCATCAAATTCTGTTTTCACTCCACCAAACAGACCACGTTTCAACGTTTCAGTTCTCAGGGGAGAGTAACCTAATTTTTCAACAATGTCTTTTCTAACATAGGATCTCTGAGATCCTGAATCAATTAAGGCCCTAGCAGAGAAAGAAGAACAATTGCCTTTTATCTTTTCTAACAGTGTTTGTAAAAGAACTTTAGGAGACCTACAAATACTACTTAACGCATTAGTTTTTTGTTCATCTTTCTCTCTAGATTGTTCAATTCCAGTACGGTTATCACCATCAGTTGTTTGTTTCCTATTCTGAGGCAAAACTGGACACATCAAAACATTATGACTTTTACTACAAACAATGCATCTCACTACTGATTTACAGTTACTAACACAGTGACCTCTTTTAAAACACTTAAAACATCCACTTATTTCCTTCAATAGTTTCTGTTTCTTTACCAGACTCAACTTCTGAGCTTTGAAACAGTCCGAAGTATCATGTTTACCTTCACAAAACATACAGAATCCTTTCCTCTCCTCAACAGGGTTAGTGTTTAACAAGTCAGTGGCCATGGTAATCTGTTCTGATAATTTGTATTGTTTTTTTTTTTTTTTTCAATGTTACAATCTTTAATCCCAAAACCTGAAATGGCTAAACTAATCCGTTCCTCAGATTTAACTTCATTTTTAAGAAACATCATTAAATTATCTAGTCTATTCTTGGAATCACCTGTGTGTAAAAAGTTAGAATTCCTTTGCCATGCTCTGGGGGATTCTTCAGATAAACATGACTCCACCAATGGGTACAACATAGAGGCACATTTGTCTGTAGTAACACCTAAAGTTTAAAGAGATCGTATCTGTAATTCTAAGTTATCATAAAGGACATACAATGAGTTATCATCACAGGGAGTAGAAGTATTTTTAAGAACTAGGGATAATAGCTCCCTTACATACACTTCAACTAACAGGTCATCTCTACCAAACCTGCTCTTTAAACATTCAACAGCTTTTGAATAGTTTACACCAGAAGTTGGAAAACCTTCTACAATTTCTCGAGCACGGGAACCTTTCACTGTAGCCTGTAGCAGGTACTGAAATTTGTCTTCTGGTGCAATGTCTGGGTCCTCATCTATTTTACTAAATTGGCCCCAAAATTGTAACCACTGTTTAAATTACCGTCAAATTTCCTGAGTTCTAATTTTGGAAGTTTGAATTTTCGTCTATTCCTGCGATCCACGCTGCTACACTCACTGTCGTCATCTCGAGAAATATTTCTTGAAGTTAAAATACTTCCAACACTCACCTCTGTTTCTAGAAACTGTCGTTGGTAATCATCGGCAAGGTTAGTCTCGGTTTCCAGATCCTCGTCGACATCAATTTATAGACTCAATATCTTACCGTCCACTTGTAGTAGCTCTTCGTTCTTCTTCCTTAGTAGAGAAAAGGAAACCTGTACTTTTCTCTTCTTTTCCTGCAGTTCTGGTGTCGCATCATCAATTTCAGTTTTTAGTATGTTTAACTGTCTTGTAAAAGCCTGTCGTATCGTTCAACGTAGCTTAATCGTCTTTTCCAGGTCAATTTTAACAGCATCCATGATGTACACAAGGTTGTAATTTACGGAAAACAATAATCACATCGAAGTGTCCTGTCACGGTCGCCAATATTTTTAGAAATTCATGCACACCGGCACGTCTAGGTTCTTGAAATTTTAGTAAATAAAGACCAACTTCTTTTAAATACAACCTTAGTTGAGTACTTTATTTTCATGCCATTTAAAACAACAATTCAACAAACTTATTATTTAGCTTGGAGAAAAAAAAACATTAAATAATCGTCAAAAATAGAGTACATTTATCTAATACATGACAATTGCAATGTTAAAACTACACTTCATTGCTAGTGGCGCTTTCAGTCATAACGGGGTCAACACAATAGCACTGGTAGATAGGCTAGTGTCCAGACCACAGCCGTAGAAGAACAGGTCTGGACACTCGCCTATCTAACAATGTATTTTGCTTGACCCCCTTGTTGTTTGGCTGCAGTTCGTTAAGTTACCGAGAATGTTGTACTTTTTAGCGCTGTTTCCCGGGCGGTCGGACTCAAACTCCGTCCACTTTTTTCCATTGTAAAATTTATAAAGTAAATAAAGATTGCTGGAGCCTTTTCTTAAATTTGTGAGCGAAGAAAGTATTTCATAAATTGATAAAAAATACGTTTTGATAAATTGTTTATCTAAGTGGAAAGGAAGTGGGCGGAGTTTACTCCGACCGCCCTAACATCAGCACCAATAAAACACAATATTGTCGGTAACTTGGTGAACTACAGCCAAACAACAAGGGGGTCAAGTTTCCAGGCGAGTGTCCAGACCTGTTCTTCTACGACCGTGGTCCAGACCATTCTAAGACCGTGGTTTGACAGGTTATTCCAAAGAAGATCCGCCGCCATTGTTATAAAATCACAATGAAACAGCTGAACATAGGCTTTCAAATCACTGTCTGACCACATTCACCTGCTGAAAGTGGGTGGCTCTTCACTTCCAGGTAGTTAACCAACCAACGAAAGAGGTTTATGGTGTGTATTTTGGCTGGAAGAGACTTTTGGTGATTGGATAACAACCGAAAGCCGTTTATAGAAACTGCCCTTAGGGTGGTATTCTTAATCACTTTCATCTGCGGCATTCAATAAACCCACAAACTCACCCGCTTAAGAGGAGACCTCTACTGGCAAATGGACGCAGTTGCAGTGTGTCACACGTATCCTTTTTTTTTTTTTTTTTACACGAAATCGCTTAATTTACTTATATTATGTTTATCAACGAAAAGAACACACACTTGAAATTATGCTTCTATATTTTAAACAATTCAGCATGCTTGTTAGAAACATTGATTTTCGGGCCTCTCAAAACGGATAATTTTTTTTTTTTTTTTTTTTTTTTTTTTTTTTTTAAGATTGCTGTAAAATATTACCTGAATTCGTAAAGTGCAAAGCGAGAGGCGTGTGTTGGTCTTTACTTCACATACAAAGTAAAGACCAACACATGCCTCTCGCTTTGCACTATATATAAATACTGTTCAAAAGTAAAATGTTGTGGTCCCGTAGGAAAAAGACTACGAGGAAAACCTTGCATGCCAGTTTGGCACGCTGCTGATAAAGGCGATATGCTTCTCGTCTAGCGTGGGACACTGGCTCTTATCGCTATGCTGTTCCCACACATCAAAGGTGGACATTCGACATCGGCGAAGACTCATCTTAAGTGTTGCTTGAGAAGGGAACAGTTCACAAACAACATTCAAATCATTTGGCAGATTCTTGAACGAAAGTTAGGTCGAGAGAGCTCTTCTTCGACAAGAACAAATACAATGGAGGCCCAGTGTTTCGAATGGGAAATCACGAGTCGTATTTATTTTGCAATATCCTGTAATACATAATTAACTGCTACAAAGTAAGTTATTAATATGTCTTCGAAATTTCTGACTTTTTGGAGGTAAAACATTGAAAAACAATTGTGTGTAGCTGAAAAATTAAAAGTAGACTGTATAAAACAGCTACTATTTAATTTTAAAAATAATGTACAACATTATTAACAATGCTTTAGGGAAGACCAGTAAAATAACATACACGATTTTAAAAATATTTGCTTTAAACGAAAAACGATAATGCATTCTATATATTATGTAAACATATAAAAGGTGGGAAACGGCCACTAGGCTACTAATTTATAAAAACGAAGACAGAGATGCACGAGTACTTACAGAAACAGTATTTGCAAGTTGGAGAACACAGAAAACATAGATGGACAACCTTTTTTTGCGCGGTAGTGCGGTCGCGATGTTTCGCTGGCCAGGTCAGCTTCCTCGGGCAGCGAGTGATTGCACACTGCAGTACAGCGGATGGTACCTAAGCGATGATAGCCGCCGACAGACGAACTAGAGTGTGGTGAGAAATTTGAACGTAATCGGATGTTGCGTCCTGGTGGTTGTCTGGATTTTGTGATATGCTGATGGACTAGTTCACAGCACCTCAATTCTGCACTATTGTCTGAAGGTGGTAAAGCTCTCATCACACTGGCGTTGCAACAGGCATCACAAGAGACTTTGTGAGAGGCTGCATGAGCAGCAACTGGTTAATCTTGAAGGTTTAAACTGGAACTGGCTATTACTTGTTTGGTATTGATCCTGTGGTCATTCATCATCTGTCTTAGTGAGTTCGCGGAGAGGCCAATGTAATTGCCTTGAATTGGGTATGTGCGATTGGTGAGCCTGCTGTGGAAGGGTGTGGAGGACTGATGTATTGCACAGGTGCTGCGGCGAGGGCTATTGCAGAGATGGGAACGTTTGGGTGTGGTGATTGTGCTGGGAATAGGGCTGGGTGGTATTTTGGGGTGCACCAGCTTGTTGCGGAGATTTGGAGGTCGTCTGAAAACCAGTCTAGGAGGTTTGGAGAACAGGCTGTGTGTATGCGGGGAAGAGGAAAGTATTTTGTGGCAACAGTTGAGGATGGTCTTGAGTTTGTTGAGGCCTTTATGGTACGGCACTACCACAGGGTTGCCAGTGGTACTGTCTCGGGCCTGTCGTCTATTGTTTTAGAGATGGCTCGCTGAATCCTACCGTCAATAAGGGGTTTGGGGTATTATCTGTCAATAAATGCTCTGGCTATTTGGTCACACTGTGTAATCAGACCTTGTTCGGTTGAACACACGTGTTCTGCTCGGGTTGTTTGGTTGTATGGAAGTGATTTTTTGCAGTAAAAGGGGTGATAGCTATCAGAACGAACGAATTAAAGATGGTTGGTAGGTTTGGTGTGCACATTTAGTTTTGCCATTTTGTTGAGTTAGCTTAACATCCAGAAAGATTGCCTGTGTGTTTTAATTGTTCCAGGTTAAATTCAGGGCGGAATGGGTGTTCAGGTTGTTGAGAAAATCCATGAGATATTCCTCTGTGGATGTAGACCATCAATATGTCAACAATGAACCATGTCCAGAAGCATAGTTGTTTTTGCTGGTGGTTTATGACATTTTGTTCTAACTTGCTCATGAATATTTTAGCATAAGAGGGAGCCATACGGGTGCCCATGGCTGTCCCCTTGTTCTGCAGGAAGTGTTGGACATGAAATCTAAAGTTATTGTCGGTCAGGGCGAATCTGGCTAGTTCTACCAAGAATGCTGTAGATGGCTTGCTGTTGGGAGGTCTCTGGTTCAGGTACTGTTCAATGTAGATAGTCCAAAAGAATGTGGGATATTTTGGAGTACAGGGAAAGAACATCTATTGTCACCAGGTAGGCATCTTGTGGGATTGTGTCTATGTTCCTCGCCCGTTCCAGGAAGTGGCCCGTGTTCCTAACGTACGATGGGAGCTGTCAAACCCAGGGTTGGAGGTGGGCATTTACGAGTGCTGAAATTTTCTCAGTAGAGCCTTCACATCCTGAGACAATAGGGCGTCCTGGGGGTGGCCATTGCTGCTCATAAATGGCCTGAAATACTGTTGTATTTACTCGTAAATTTTCTGTTTCCTAGAAGTGACACTTGATAGAATATTTACATACAATATAATACCTCGCAAAATAGTAAATAAATAAATATATATATATGTACATATATTAATGTGTGGCATACAAAAAGCAATGAAATGTTTTGTGGCACGATGTTAAGAGCAGTCCGGTATCGGTCTGCCGCAAAGCGGATCCGCTTATCAAAACCTGGCAGTTTGACGATGGCTTGAGAATAAATCAATGTATTCGGTATTCTTGCGACGTGTTCCTGGGACGTTGCGCACAGTTACCAACACTCGTAGTCACTCAATACAACACCAGTTTTACTACAATTGTGGAGTACCTTGATTTTCTGTTGCCCCTGGAGTCTGTTCTAGTGATTATCGCAGAAAATCGGAAGTTGCCTACAATTTCTTTTGCAAGCGGCTAAGTATAATGTCACTTTGGCTTTGCTTATGCTATGATTTCATTTGGTACTGATGAGCAATAAACAGTATATTCCCTGTATATTTTGTTTTTATAACACTGGTTACTTATTACAAAGAAAAATTGTGTGTTTCTGTCTCACACACGCACGAGAGAGCGCGCACACACCTACAGAATTACAATAAAATAATAATGTAATTAAATGACTTGTAGCTTGTAATATGTATTTACAATACTTTATAGTATTGTGTTATTCTATAAGTTATAAATAAATTCTACAATAATGTTTGAGTACGTTTGTTAGTGCATGTTCCACAGTAGTATAGGTATGATCTTCGAAAGAACTGTGCAGTGGGAGTGCATGATTGAATTTAGTTTCTTGGACATACTCTATTGCAAATGAATAACTGTCACAGAAAACTAAACAAATAATAGAAAACCATAAATAAGCAGAGTATGATTTAGTCAGCAAGATACACACATAACATGAAAATTCCAAAATGGAATCGGGTCAAATAAAATAAGGGACAAACTGATAATAAATGAAAATAATAACAAAAAAAGTAACATGTGACACAATGATGAGACGAAGCAAAATACACAGTAGATGTCAGACACGAGCAGAAAAATAACAGAACGACACAACGAAGAGACGAAACAAACCACAACAGATATCAGAAAAACGACACAACGATCAGACGAAACAAAACGCAGTAGTTTTCCAGACAGTGTTACGTAATTTTTTATATTATTTTGATTTTTATTTGTTATTATTTTCATTTATTACTTGTTTGTCCCTTGTTTTATTTAACCCGATTCAATTTTGGAATCTTCACGTTGTGTATATATCTTGCTGACTAAAGCATGCTCTGCTTATTTATTTTTTTCTGTTATTTGTTTAGTTTTCTTTCACAGTCATTCATTTGCAATGGAGTATGTTCAAGAAACTAAATTCAGTCAATAGTATAAGTAGTAGATTGTGACCAGTTAAGTGGCACTTGTAACTGGTAAAAATTTTCACACATGTTGAGACATTTGTATGTTCGTTAAGTTTCGCAGATTGTATGGCGTTAATGGTCAAGAACATGATGGATAAATTGTTGTTTGATTCTTTAAGTGAAGTATATGAGCCATACCCACACACTGTACTTTGACATAGTGTTAGAGGTTCGTAGAGTTTTACTAGCGTGGTGAGATGGTGTTATAAGTGAGAATAGAATGACAGTAGTTTAAACATAACTACACATTAATGACATGCGTGATTATTGAAACAGTACCTAAGTATTTTTATCGGGCATCGTCTATGTTATTTATCTCTCATTCCTATTTTTCACGAAAATCTACCTCTCAAAACTATCACGGTTTTTGTTTATAGTAATTTCAACTTGTAATCGCCTTCATTTATTTACTTAAGTGTTCCCAACTTCATTTTGGAAAATAAATTGTCACACCTAGTAATTAGTAACTGGTAACTCAAAACTTGTAGTTTGTAATTTGTATAGGATGTTCGCAATAAAGTGCCCACTTTTGGAGACCATCTTGTATAGAAAAATAATTGAAACGTATTTATTTGGATCTCGGTCATTAACTTTATTGTACAGTACAATCGGTACACATGGAATGTTACCTACATTGTTTTGTTTATATTTTTTTTTAAAAATGGCAGGAAACTACAGATTTTGGGAAAGGAAGAAAAGTAACTACGGCTTCAAAAGTTCTTACTTTATCCTGAACTACCTATAATTTATTATGTAATAAGGCCCTAGTCCATACTACAACTTGTACAGTCTTTCAAACTTGCATGCACTGCACAAGGTGCCTTCATCTGTAGTGCTCCTTCCAACTTCCAACTTCAACCCTGTCCAGTCAACCCTTTGATCAAAAACGACGAGAGAATAATTTATAAAAATGCTACGCAAATAAATTTTTCCAGTGGTCCCTTGGCTTATGACACAACAGTTTTTCATTTTCGTCTCAAAGTTTCAGTAGTAAACTTTCATATAGGTGATTCGGAATAAAGTGAGCACACAAAAAAGCCCTGATTAATTTCAATTTTCTGCCAGTTTATATCTTTCCGCTACCTACATGTAAACATCAACATTGCCACGTGCTTTTATTTACATAAACTTGTACAATGTTTACATTTACGTTACAGTGCTCCGATAAATTTTAGCTACAATATATACTCATTAAATACACGGGTGTTGAATATGTGCTATACTCAGTAATAATCTTAGTTATAAATACCTGCGAGTAAACGTCTTATAACACTGGTTTCTCTGCGTCTACTCTAACGGCGCTATTACCGTGACGAATCTCGTAAATGCATGCACAATATATTCGAACTTTTAAATTAAAACCGCCACTAAAAACACACACGACACACGCAACTCAAGAATTCAAGTTCCGTTCAGCATACTGTAATGAACGATGACGAACGTAAAGAGAAACAATAAATAACGTATTTTCTTAATGTGTGAAACAGGGGAAAAAATGCTGTTTCTATTTCCAGA
This sequence comes from Medauroidea extradentata, assembly GCA_003012365.1. NCBI lineage: Eukaryota > Metazoa > Arthropoda > Insecta > Phasmatodea > Phasmatidae > Medauroidea > Medauroidea extradentata. The sequence goes on along the minus strand of PNEQ01013693.1, from coordinate 22,104 downwards.
TACTCAGGCTGGCGATCATAAAACATAACAACTTACATTACTAACGACTTCACATAATTTATAATATTCATGAACAGTCACTTCTAATACTTTTATATGTGTTTATCAGAAACCGATATTCATTACATAACGGACAAACAAACTGAATGACGCAATTCGCTTCCATCCAGCGGCGAAAACCTAACTCTGGTGCCATCTGTCGGTGAAATTTTAAACTACCTCTGTGGCGCGAAGAGTTAGCGGCATGTGCCAACGATAATCGACTCGGTTGCGTCGCTTTGTGCTGCCACTAATTAAATAAAATTATACAGTCAGTAGGTATGTCAGTAAGAACTTAAATAAATATTTTAAAGTATATTAAATACAGAGAGGTCATTTGCAATTGATGTTGTTGCATTAATGCTGTATTCAAATAAGAAAATACACGGAACTACAAGCAGTTGTTCGCTACCAACCATACAAACAATACATTAACTGTTGTTAATGTTGATTTATATGTAGTAACGACTAGTGATTTTTTTCAAAGGTTAAATCTTTAGTGCTCACTTTATTCCGAATGGCCTATAGAAGAATTGTTTGGTGTTTTTTTTTTTGTGTAGTGTTTATATGTGTTACATTCTTCAACTTCAGTAATAGTTTTGGTAATTCCTGTGCTTTATTTATTTATATGAAATAGCTGTATTTATGACATTAATGGTTTTGTATTGAAACACTGTGATTGTAACTAATTCGTTATATCTGATTGTATAGTTTGTACCTATGGATAGTTATGTATGTAATTGCTCATTGACATTGTGTATACAGTTCCTAACAATGAGTCAAGTTCTGACTCATTGGAATTACAATATAATTAATCAAAGAAACCCTATGATATATTATTAATAGGTTTTAACGCAAATAGCAGTTGTAGCAATCTGAAAAATAAAGTATACGATAAAACCCTATATTTATTGCTACACACACTGAGTGAAATGGACCAGTTGAAAACTGCTTGTGTTTATATTCGCGAGGACCCGGGTTTGAATACAGGTCAGGCTATTCTGATTTAAGTGGGATATTTCGGTCAGAAATTAACATCGAGGTCTTTAGCCCTGGTGAGAGGTGACATAATGTCAGTATGGAGCAGCGCCTTGACGAAGGGGCGGGGGAAACGGGAGATCCTCGAGAAAACCCGCCGACTAGCGGCATCGACCGGCTCGATTCTGTCACCAGCGCCAAAAACCAAAATGTCAAGAGTGCGTGGTAGATAAATAAACGCTGAAAAAGTCAATTGATTTCTACGCTTTTTTTTTCGAAGCCAATATGGATAAAATACTCAATGACAATCCTAGATAATTGTATTTGCCAACTTTATGAGTACATATTTATTCAGAATTACTCATTCGTTACGCATGATCTCTTACGCAGCAATTAAATGCACAAGTTTCCTGCGTCAGAGGTTGTGCCTCAGAAGTTCGTAACACCGGAAACAGTTTTGTTTAAAACGTTGGCTAAAACTATTGTATATTGTTTAATTTTCGCAAATTGGCTTTAAGATACCTACAGTTGTAGATAAATGCTTTTAGCTTTGAATTATGTACCACGCCCTCTTAAGCGATGACCAAACTCTCTCTCGCTCTCCATTCTCTTTCCCCTTCCCCCATCCCACATAAGTTATAACTCACAAAATGCAGCGCGGCCCGACCCCTGTCACCCAACCACCAGTTATGTTACAAACTATATTTCTCTTTTGGTTTAAAGTACTTGGCCTATTTAAATCTGTAAACGGCTTTGTATTTGTTTCACTGATGGCCAATAGTGTAAGGAAACTATTCCAAAATTAATAATAAAACGTTTTAAATTTGTGTTTAAAAATGGCAGCAAAATATATTTTGAATAACCTGCAACATAGTTATTAAAGCTTATATCATATTCCGGTGTACAATTAAATTTTCTGTTTTGAAATCCGTCCACAGGTTTTCAAGTTATTGATGGAATAAATTTTATTCGTGGAAGTGGTGCCATCATGTCGCAGAGAATCTTACTAGACGCGAGGGACATTTAACCTTAAGCCCTCGGTATTAAAGAGTCGTAAAACCCTTTCACCTAACCCCAAAAATTAATTTCGAGATGTATGTACTTGTTCAGTACAAGAACTTGACAAATCCGATGAAAAATAATGTAACTAAAGGATGTAATAAATAACTGTCGTTGAACCAGACTACCATTAGCAAAATACTCAAAGATCTCTGTTTCATCATTTCAATTACTATTATGACATGAATTCGTGATGTTGTGCTGTAAGATAAATTTGAGTATTTACAATATGTAAGTTCATTACGTTTTTTTTGTACTATCACCAATAACTGTTTCGCATTGCTGGTAGGGAAAAAATTACTATATCACAACCATAACTGACCTAGCTTAAGAAACGTGAAAACTCCACCTGCGCGCAAAATGTGTTACAGTGGGTTGCGATTATTAGTTTTCATTAAACTCAACGTGCGTTACGTTACCGACATGGGTACGAAGCGAACACGCTCACGTGTAACTATACGATTTTTAAGGCCATGCTCTCTATTGTCTACTTTTTTTTTAGCGATATTAATTGTTAACGTTTAAATGAGAGCTGATACCAAAAATCAGTCCTGCAATTTTGATTAAAATCGTCTTCTCCATGTTGGCTGATTTTTTCAAGGCCGTAAATACTATGCTATTACCTAACTATGCAATTAAATAAATTCTGATTAGTTGACTTTTTAGTCATAACCATATAATTCCTTGATTTGAAACAATTTGTTATCACGATAAAAAAAATCATTTTAAGCAAAACTGCCAGACATATTTCTTATATCTGCTCTCGTTTAAACTAAAATAATAATAATTGTCACAAAAAGAGCAGAAACAAAGAGCGTGGCCTTAAGTTTAGCATGCTTTTTATAAACATTATTTTCGGGGCCCTTTATATATATATATATATATATATATATATATATATATATATATATATATATATATATATATATATTGGACTGCCGTATGTGAGAAAATGCCAAAATGCCAACCGAATTCGAAAGGCACGAAGATAGAATCGTGCATTGGACTCTGAATCATAGTTCCAACAAATATACAAATGTATGGTCACCGATTAAAATCGCGTAGAAATGAGAAAAACAGCAAAGCAGTGCATACAAATAGAGCGGCATGCGTGCACAAGTGATACTGCACTACAAATGCAGTTCAGCAACACCCTTAGCGCTCCACCGATTTTGTGCCTTGCCTCTTGCACACACACGCACAAACGTACACAGATACAGTTACTCAGAAACACAGACGCACACTCAAACATAACGGCACACACAGACGGTGTACGAATCAACCGTTGGAGTAGGGAGGGGGAGATATTTGTAGAGCGAGAGAGAGAGAGAGAGAGAAAGAGAGAGAGAGAGAGAGAGAGAGAGGGTAACAGGTAATCCCCCCTCTAATTACTATTTTTCCCTGGTTATGTTACGAATACTCTTTTCTTTGTAGGGCGTAATTTGCAAGTATGTTGCACGAGTAAATTCAGAAGTGCAATTATGTAATGAAATTGTGTATTCAATGAATCACATAGCAATAAGTTATTTAATTATTTGGTTACATAGCGTGATTTCACATGCAGTATGCTTAAATGTAACGAATGGGCTTTGGATTAGAATTTACCAGACTGTCTACATGAGTATTTTTTTATTACTATTCATTGTTGGCTTAGAAGAATTTTCGTACACACTACTATGTTCTGCATTAGCTAGTGTTAGTCATGCTAAATGGATGACAAAAGTGTGTCACTCAGTAATATACACTCTAAACAGGAGGAAATAATCGAACACATGCACTTTATTAAATAAGATTTACATTTCTGAAACTGGACGATGTAGTCTGTAGCAATGTAATTACGGGTGTGGTACATCTTTTTAAAAATTTTGCAAGTCTTTGTTTTGTGTTGTTTCATTGTTGAGCCATAAACAATGTAGAAAACAATTTGTGTCCCAAAGCTGAAGTACTTAACGAATTAAAATAAATTGTCTGTATGTCTTAAATTTGTTTAGTCGGAATTTAGCATGGTTTCTGCAATTGTTGTATCCATATCTCATATTTCAGCTGAGGTTTGTAAATTTTGCAGTTATTATTTTTAAGAATACTTTCTGCTGTTACAAAAAAAATATTTTCTCTCAAAATTTAAGTGATTATGTTGTTATATTTTTAATGTGCAATGAGTGTAAAATTACAATTTGAACGGTACTCCAGCAAAACAAGTATTTTCTGTTTATGAGTTTTAAAATAGCATATATCACGTGTGCTTCGGCATAATCCAATCATCTTAAATAAAATTTAAGTGAACCACACATAGGAAATGACAACTGTTCCCTATTCAGAAAATACCTTTATTCGCACACTGCACGCTGACATACACATCACACACACAAACACATACATGCACACTTTCCACACAAACGCAGCCTATTCGAATCCACTTTAGAGCGCTCCTAGCATACAGTGAATGTTCTTAGGGATCTTCCTCAAAGTATCATCTAAAATGTAAACAGATACCGGTAACGATTCTATGACTATCAAAAGTAAGGTTAGTTTAACCAAAAGAGATTTTCAATCAAACAAAATTATCGAAGATATTTATTAATGAATAGCTGTCGCCCGTGACTTCGCCCGCGTGTAATATTTGTAGAGTATCAGGTATTGTATAAAGCTGTGGTTGGCAGTATTCTTTGAATAAAAAAAAAAAAAAACAATATACCGGCCATGTAGCACAAAGACTGTAACACATTATGTTTAAAAAATTGCAACCTGTTACTATATGTTCCACTTATTGATGGTGATATTTTCTTTACGGATCACCGAATGGTTTACAAACTAAAATTTTCTCCGTGATAAAGGTCAGATAAAAAAATCTAATTTTGTATTTATGTATAAGAAATTAATTGAAGCGAAAATCACGATGATAGCACATTTGATTATATATATATATGTTTATATATATATATTGGCGATTCATTAAAAACTAATTGTACGCCATTACATCCACCAAGAGTCAAGTTTGAAAAAAATCTGGGAACAAATTCTGAGGTGTTTACGTAATCTTCACCCTGAAGCAAACAAAGCACTCTATAGCTTGATGGCTCGATAGTTATTGATTATTGATAGAAAACACATTTCACCCATTTTCTTTACCTTAGAGGTTGAGAAGAACTTACCTGTGCTTGCCTACGCCTTGAATGGAACTCGCACTTAAAATTACACACATTACACATATGTAGGTTCAGTGGTTTAGTCTGTGGATTGATGTGTCAATCTTTCAGTCTACCAGTGAACTCACGCATCACACCCACATGAAATAACACCAAAACTATAAAAAGAAAGTTTACATTTTTTTCACCAGTCGCTGATTTTACCTAGAAATAGCTAATAATATCCTAGATCCCTAAGTTTTACCTAGGGGAAATTCCCTACAGTTGACTACACTGTTAACACCACAATGGCCACTGAGGGATGTGTGGATAGGCCTATAGTGCAAGTGGAATGGAAATATATGTAGCAATATCTGCCACCGCCATCTTAGATAAGGTTAAATTTTGTAATAACTTCGTTTTTCGATCTACTTACTGGTTATGATAGGGTGCGTAAGTCTGTTACATTACGTAACATTCTGGGATTAGGTGTTTCTTTTCTTCGTTTATTTCACCAGATTTTACTACCTAGGAAATAATTGTAACTAGTCGAATACATTGAAGGCCCACTAGTCATGTACTCTACAGTGTCCAGAAACAAACGCTAAGAGGCAAAATGTTGTACGATGACATTTTACGTGTACAATGTGGCAACACTGCACGGTGCATGCTCCACACCAGATAGCGTGTATTTTACGTTAAGTAAACATAGAATAATGTTTGGACGCTCAGGATTTTAACCTGGACCTATAATATTAAGAAAAGAACAGAAGTAATAAGATAAGTAAGATATCTGAGTAGTGCAAGAGGGGACTACGTACAGTGCTATGTTGCCACATTGTGCACATAAAATGTCGCCGTACAATATTTTGCCACTTACATTTTCGTCTCTGTTTTAGCCTGGGATTCATGTGGTGTGATTATCATACGTCTGTTTCTGGACAACCTGTATATAACTGGCCAGCAGAATATGGATACATGAGTACATGTTGTTATAGAGCAGAGCTTTCCACGAATCCGATTATTGATTCCTAAAGGGAAACAATCAACTACGTATATCGCCAACTGAAATTGAAATGAAGCCATAGGAAACAATATGCAATGAATCTGATTTAGAAGACTTAGTGAGTTACTCTAAAGGTTGAACGCAATGAAAGAAAAAAAACTAGCCTTGATGGATGTTACAGAGGTTCATGACAAGTGAAATTTTTCAAGATATATTTTTCAATAAATTGCAACGGCAGGAACGAGAGAAAATAAAAAGAGGAACACATGTAGGCTTACTAAGTAAGCACTACCAGGAAATTATTACGGGGGGAAGAAGTAACAAAAGAAACGTCAGAAGAATATTGAAGATTGTCGATGACAAATGACATCGGGTATAAAAAGGCATTATGATCGATGAAGCAGCGTAGTGACAACAGAAAGCAAAAGAAAGAGTTCTGGGAGGAGCCGCACGAAAGAATAGTTGACACAACGAGCAGAAAAAACTTAATGAGGGGCTTGGAGAACAACACAGGGTACAAATAGCAGCTCGAAATGGAAGCTACTATGATAAGTCAATACAGTTCTAGACTTACCTAACAGTATTATAATCTTTATATGTTTTATTTTTAGTGAAAGCACTGGAATCAGTGAGTTGGAAAATTTATTTGAAAAGGAAGAAAAACACTTTGTTAATATTTTTTAAACTGTGTCTTAAAATAAGTGAAATAAACAAACATGTTTGGATACACAAACGTAAAAATATAATAAAAAACTGTGATCATTATATTTCTAACAAATACTTTGTGTCTACTGATCGATAATCTGAATGAAAATAAATTTCAGTAATGATGCCATTGTAATAGGAAACCGATGCTATATTATCGGTAGCTGTGTTTAGATATAGATTATAACGAACTAGCTGTATAACCTTCATAATAAAATTATTTTAAAATCGCACTCGCTAAGTTCTGAGTAAGTTTTTTCGGTTTTATGTACGCCACTAAAACCAACTGATATACCGAACTGAAAAAAAAAAAAAATTCACAGTGTATAACAGTGTTGTAGGCTGCAATTTGATATATTTGAAAACCAAAAATCAAATAATTTGGTATTTAAACAAAAATGCTGAATTTTAAAATGAAAAACTAAAAATTACAAAAAAAAAAAAAAAGAACAAAAACTCTTTTATTATTTACTGAATTTTTTTGTTAGTTTTGCATGTGAGTTGGTTTTACTGGCGTACGTTATACCATAAAATGCGAATTTTCACGTTTACGAACCATTACGCAGAAACAATGAGTGATTCAAAAATTTAATAAGAGCAGGATTTAGTCACAATTTTTGTCTAAACTTAAAAAAAAATATATGTGGTACAGCCGTCCTGAGTAGTTAGCACCAGGAATACAAAGAGTATCAACCTGCTCTCGACTGGAGCTGCAGGCCGCATGAACACCCTTAAGGGGGCAGTACACCTCCGTTTTCAACGTATTTTATTATTTTTATATTTGTGCAAGATATTTTTTTTTTTTCATATTTTAGATATAAATTGTGACTAAATCTTCCTCTTATGAAATGTTTTTATCGCTTATAGTTTTTCGTAATGACTCGTAAACGTCAAAATTTGCACTTTACGGTTTTATGCACGCCACTAAAACCGACTGACATACCATACCGAAAAAAATTCGCAGTGTATATCAATGTTGTAGGCTGTGATCTGACACATATAACAACAAAAAAAGTATATAGTTTTGTTTAAAAAAAATTGTTTAAATTTTTTAATTTTTTTATTTAAAAATTCAGCATTTTTTATTAAATACAAAACAATTTAATTTTGTTTTATATATGTCAAATCAGTCTACAACATTGTTATATATTGTGAATTTTTTCGTTTTGGTATGTCAGTTGGTTTTAGTGGCGTGCATAAAACCGTTAAGTGCGAATTTTGACGTTTACAAGTCATTACGCAAAAACTATAAGTGATACAAAAATTTCTTAAGAGGAAGATTTATTCACAACTTATGTCTAAAATAAAAAAAAAATATCTGGTACAAATATATACAAAAAAAGATGTTGAAAGCTGAGGTGGACCGTGCCCTTAATGGGTCTCCCTAGATAGGCTGCGCTTGTGTGTGTGAAGCAGGAGCGGTCTGTGATAACATGCATAGTTTGATAAAAAAATGTTTATTAATGATGTAATGTATAAATACGTTGATTTAAATTGAATTTATTTCTGTATTATTGTATTTAAATAAGAAGAGACACGGAACTATATTCAGCAAATCGCTGCCAACCATATAAGTAGTAAGGTAACTATCGTTAATGTTGAACTATAAGCAGTAACGACTAGTGATTTTTTTTTTCAAATGTTAAGTCTTTAGGGCTCACTTTATCCCGAACGACCTATATTACCCTTTCTCCTATGGGACTAAACGTTGACAATATTATATTTACAGGTAGCACAGTTTGCAGTATAACGTTTGTTTCTACAGTTCTGTTTTTCGAATCCTGTTGTTATTTTTCCACTTACAGTCGCCTGGAAAATCCGTGATTGGACATTTTAAGGGGCACAAAAATGAAGTTTCTAAGAAACGTGCCAAATTTTTAAAACTATAGCGACACAGTTTGAGGTCTGTGTTCTTTTCGTAGGTATAAAATTATAATGTACGTTAAATAGTTTCGCCAAAAAATAATAGTTGTAATTCGCTACAATGTCTTTAAGGCGCAGGCAGGGAGGCTCCTTAAGAGTCCGTATTAGACAAATAAATGCTGAAAACATCAATTGCATTCTACGCTATTTTCGAAGCCAATATGGAAAAATACAAAACGACAATCCTAGATAATGGTATTTGGTAACTTTGTGAGTAAATATTTATCCAGAATTCCACGGATAGGAAAATTTCGCGAATTCATTGACCCGCATGTTAGAATCCACTGTCTCATACATATTCTTGCCCCGTCTATTCGTTCATTGTCTGATGTTGCACTGAGTAGCAGCTAGTGGACAAATAGTCGGGACTTGAGAGTATGAATAGGATATTGGATTCTAACATGCAAGTCATTGAATTCGCAAAATTTTCCTGCACCTAAGAATTACTAATTCGTTACGCGTGATCTCTTGCGCCGCAGTTAAATGCATGAGTTCCCGACGTCAGATATTGTGCTTCCGAAGTTCCTAACACTGGAAACAATTTTGTTCAAAAAGTTGGCTAAAACTATTGGGTATAGGATTAATTTTTTTTTTTTTGTTTCGAAAACTGTCTTAAAGAAATCTTCAGTTATATATTGATGCTTTAGCGTTGATTTATGTACCACATCCTCTTAAGGCCTCGCTCCCTAGTTTAGCAGTGGTTTCGAAAATATTTTTTGTAAAGAAAATTAATACATATATCAAAAATTCCTTTGGCAATTTTAACACTTGTATATCAACGTTTTAATATGAATTTTTCTGTTGCAATACACCAAACTGGTTTTAGATTTTTGCCACCGAAATAGTACACATTTTGTTGTGAAAGTAAGCAAAACGAATCAAAATTTTTTTCTCGGAAACTATTTATTATTTTAAAAAACGGTCAGGTAAAATTGTGTATCGTATGACGGTACACTGTCTCAATTTTTTTCAAAGCATTTGGTTAACAAATACTTGAGTTATTTGCAATTGTTTGAAATAAACGGGAGATCATTGCCTTAAGAGCGTGCGTGTGTGATCGGACGAGAAGAGGCGGGCTCTTACCTCGCACCTGTGCGGGAGTTGACGCTCGGCAGCGCCACGAAGCTGCCATCCTCGACGAAGCTGAGGTCGTGGTCGGGTCCGGCGTCGAACTCGGGAGCACAACTCCACGTCACCCCCTGCACGTCGACCTGGCCGTGTCGTTCTCTGGCGCGCCGCAGAGCTGCCACTCCGTTGTACCTCACGTCTGCCAGACATCCGCGCAGGCTGTCGAGGTGTCCGAGGAACAACTCCGAGAAGTCTCCCTGACCGCCCAGGAACAACCCGTAGTGGATGTTCAGCTCGAAGAAGTTGCCTGGTAGCTTCTCCCTACACACACATACACCGCCACACTAACATCCATGGGCGTCGCAATCTAATACTTTTTGAGGGGGACTACAATTTATTTAGTTGTTGAGGAACACCCATCTCCAAAAGAAAGCTGGGAGTCCGGGGATCCTCCTCCGGAATTTTTTGGGATTCCAAGGTGCAAAATGTGGACATTTAAGCAGTTTTACATCCTAAGTATGTGAATTATATAACTGTTTGAAATAGCGATTTTTTAAAAATAAGTGATGTTACTGAACAAATTATTAGGGGGTACGTGTCTCCCTCGTCCCCCGATTGTGACGCCCATGCTAACACCGTACACATAGATGAGGTTACTTCTTCTACATGTCAGGAAGTCAAAGTAGCGGTTTGACCACTTTCGCTACTTACCCAAAGTAAAAACCATTCAAATAACATGGATTAACAAATTTAGGGTGAAAGTAAATGTATTAATCTACTGAATTTCATTACAGAATTCATTACATTAAATTTTGAAGTGAAAAAAAAAAAAACAATGTAGTTTTTAAATTATCAACTTCATGTTTTGCTATGCTCACGAAAGCCCAGTGATGGGTCAGTTTACACCCCAAATAGCGGCATTTATTGTCATTTGCAAAACTTTTGATATAGGTCTTCCTAACCAGTAGTAGGATGGACCTTAACATAGGCATAACTCCAGAAATACAAGTAACAAACATAAACCTTCTATACGACTGAAGACGACTCAGGACCCCGGTTTCTTATCACTACCAGGTATTTATACCGACGTAGCACAGCACAGGTGCAGAGCAACTAACATGGACCTTCACTTGCACATACAGTCACATATACATAGATAAATATGCGTTTTTGCTTGTTTACGGTGTCTGTTAGCAACAAGGCCTTACCGACGCCTGGCCCCTATGGGCGTGTGGAGATCACTATCTATCACGTAGTGCACTTCAGCTAACAGACAGTTGGAACCACACATTCCACTGGCAGAACTCTGACTGCGCCTCCGACCACCTTCCAAAGGAGTAGCACGGGCTAGCGAGAGAGCCCAAGAGAACCCATCTCAGGATCTCGTCCAACGTTTAACCCCGCCCCTTGAGATCCTCAGCTCAGCCGCCTCTTGATTTGAGTAGGGGCCTATCTAACTCGCACCTCTAGTCACAGTTGAATCTGAATACACACACGCTATTTTTAGACTGCACAAGCGCGAACACATCAAACGGTCTTACGCCGGTGCGTTTAACAGGCGCACGTTTACAACTATTTACACCCAATTTGCACCCATCACGTAAACGTTTGCACTCCTTAGTGTATGTACTTAATTCCTGTACAGCGGAACCAAACGCAATGCAGGTGCAAATGTTGGGCTGCGATATTACATTTTTCTTCCCTGAAACCACTGTGAGTATCGTCAGGATACTCATGGGCCTATTTTCTTATTTTTATAATCTGGGCCTTGGTACACTTTAAATATTGTTTTTTTTTTTGTAAATTTGCAAAGAACGTCTTTGTATTTTTACTAACCTTTGTAAATATACAAAGATTTTCCTATGAAGATGTTTTTATTAAAGTTACAAGGATTTTCTTTGTAAAATGATTAACGAAAACCTTGTAGTTTACACAAATCACGAGTATGTCGGAAATTATATAGTTGTGCACAAATCTCATTCCGTGGCATATATATTTCTGAAAATAAGTGCATACATAAATATATTACGCGCTACAAAATTAAAATTGTCAAATATTCGAATTTTAAATTGAATGCATAGAAACAAACTAACAGTTACGGTGGTCGATGGGTACTGTGCGAGGTTACCAAGCGTAATGATGCAGGTTAGAGTTATGGTGGGTCCAAAATTTTTTCTCAAAGTAATTACAGATAAAATTATTTGGTTAACGATTCTTTTTTATATGTTTAGTTTGACAACAAACTTCAGAATAACGTTTCAATTTAAAAAAAATATCAGGAAACTTTTCTGAAACAAATTCAGAACATTCCTAAAATGTACAAAATAAAAATAGGACAAAATTACAAAAATACTAGAAAATCCCAAAAACTTCAAAACGATATAAAATTAAAACAAAAATCGTGACTTTACCTCTTAGTCCACAATATTTACCTATCTCGATGTGCCAAAACCAGCATTTCTGTCATCCCAGTGCGGGTGTATGACCCTGTTGCTCATTGGTCGGATAAAGGACGAGCACTGACCATCAATATATAAAATTAGTTGCTATAAATATTTACATTTAATGTTTTTATTAATTAAAATATTTTTGTTCTTTTATTGTTATTTATAATTAGTACCGGTGGCCTTGGACACGCCGCATGACTTAAGGCAATTAAAACTAATTTTTTACCCACATATGACCCGCCCCGAATAAAGAATTTTGTTACTATCAATAAGTTCCAAATAGTGAATTTCCATACTAAATTACATTTATATTTACTTACGGTTCACACACGTAGAAAGAAAAAAATTATGTAAAGTATCACAAAGTCATCCCACGTGTCCAGTCACCTCCGCTTACGTTTTTAGATTTATAACTATTTCAAATATAATTTTTCATTAATATTTTTAACTTTATTTGTTTTGTTAATTTATTTAATATTATTACACACTTTTGGATTTTCTATTTGTGTGAATTTCCTATTTGCACTCTTGTAGCCTATATAAGTCTTTAGGGAAGCATAATTAGTTTTAGGCACCTAAACACTTTGATTTAGGTCTACAACGAGATTATGTAACAAAATCGCGGTAACTAACTCTTTAACAATTTCAGCGAATACACGTAATTTAAATGGCCAACTCTATGTATGTGGAAGGTTCGCATCCTCAGCGTTGTAACGTTCTCACGTGTAAATGTTGTAACACGCAGTCAAATAGATGTTAGTATTAACAGTTAATTTACAGCAGACGAGGGTAGTTGTTGTAGTAGATATCTCGTGTCAGTTGTTGAATTTAAACGACATCAGTCATAAATGTAGGGTAGTTTAATTTGAATAGTTCATTAACAGTTTGGCTATGTTGTGTATAACTAAGTGCATTTGGACCAGAGAAAGGGATAAACTACAGCAATGCACCACGGGCAGGGTTTACGATTCCTCCTTCACCCTCTCCTACACCTATACCTCTATAACGTCTTTGACTGTTTCTTGTAATGGGACAGAATAACGTACTCTACTATTGTGGACATACGCCATTGCAGTATTATGTCGTCCCAGAAATCTTAGTTTAAGACAAAGGAGGAAAAAACGAAAAAAAAAAAAAAAAAAAAAAAAAAAAAAAAAAAAAAAAAAAAAAAAAAAAAAAAAAAAAAAAAAAAAAAAAAAAAAAAAAAAAAAAAAAAAAAAAAAAAAAAAAAAAAAAAAAAAAAAAAAAAAAAAAAAAAAAAAAAAAAAAAAAAAAAAAAAAAAAAAAAAAAAAAAAAAAAAAAAAAAAAAAAAA
>PNEQ01013692.1:0-30712 GCA_003012365.1 Medauroidea extradentata | reverse complement strand
TAACGAAATAAAATATTCAAGAAATAACTTTTCTTTGTAAGTAAACAACGGTAGTTGTAGTAAATGCATGCCACGCGCCGCCAGGCAAAAAGCCTAAGCCATCGCGCGTCGCTACACGGACGGCGAGAGCCGCCTCGTCGCGTATATCAGCAAGACCCTTCCTCTCAGGGAGATAGGCTTACAATGAGAGAGGGGAAGGTACAAGGCAGATGGCTCTCACCCCCACCACTGCGACTTCCTCTAGACACGTCACTGTGATGAACCGCGCCCCCGGCCCTTAGCCACGCCTCTTAGCCTACTCGAACACGTGGCACGGAGAGCTATCTTCAAGTTTACTACCAGTCCCCGTAAGTCTTAAGGGCTTAGAGCCCAAGTTTCTACATTTTGACGACAATTATTTAAAAAAAACTTATACGGGAGCCAATATCGTTAAATTGCCCTGTAACTTTGTTATAACGCTTTAGTCTAGTCATGTTGCCAACCTCGGGTATTATTTCTTAACTTTATTCACGTTGTTGGAGAAAAAGTTTGAGTTGAAAATGTTGCTTTTCAGTTGATGTTATACTATTTGTCTTGGGCAAGCAGTTTACTTGGCCGTATACGGGCTATCTATGATAGTAGTACTTCCAAAACAGCCCGTATAATACAAGCATCACATTATATTTGGTTGTCTTACAATCTGATAACATACGGCGGCTATATTTCTTGATGAAAAAGAAGTTTTGGGAAAGATTTGTACCTTCAGAATACGCACACAGATAGTTATAACAGTTGTGGTGTCATGTAGTGATGTCTATTTTTACCTAATCTAGAATATTCCGCTTCATCTCTAACGCTTGAAAAGACAAGACAAATATATTCTATTGTGGCACTTGTGAGCACGTTTATGTCAACTTGTTGATTTAAAAATAGGTCTAAGTATATCACTATTGCTTCTAAAGTGCTTACTTGACCTTGAAAAGCCTAGACCTATATGAATATCAGCCTAAGAAGTTACCTACAGCGAGTCTGTAACACAGGCTGACTACAGCCAAGGACGTGTAGCTTGACGAATATATGGCAGTCAGTAACCTGGGCTGTACATTCAAAATGGGTAAATGTATGTTTGTTGACATCGAACCACTCGTGTGACGTTGTTCTGTTGTGCAGCGTGCCACGGACGCTCACGCTGGCGTTACTGCTCCGGCTAGAATGTCAGTAGCAGCTCCTGCCAATGCGACACCCTTTCACGACGGGGACGGTGTTAACTGTCGCGGCCATGTTGTGGTAGGGCTGATCTGGGCCTACTAGCCGTCAGTTTGCGCGATGACACAAGACGCAACCAGTGGTCGCCTGAAAGACGTCTGGATGGCGTGTTGAATGCGCCACAAAGCCCGCACAACAATTTACGCCCCGGCAAGCTCCAGAACGCAGCGCGGCTGCTAGATGGATATCGGCTGGCTCAGACTCTGTCTCTCAATGGTAAATCCCCTGGTTTGTATTCCCGCCGCGTCCCCAGTTCTGCCAACCTCGTGGTGGTGGGGACTCAAATATTTACCCCTGCGGTGCCCACCTCGGGTGCGGCATCCTTTGAGCTGTCCACGGGGTGAGGGAGGGGGTAGTTACGGGGGTGAGGGACCAGGCAGCAGATTAGGGCTATTACGGCCTGTCTGTTGGCGGCAACCTCTGAAGGATAGTTACATCACGAGTGTGATTCGTGCGTCGTTCGTAGCAATCTGTAACATTGGACGAAGAGAGAGGGGGAAAATTTGGACAGCTTGTAAGGGTTAACAGTCTGTCATTTTTTATTAACATTTTGGTCATTATCTGTAGTGTACATTTTCTGATGCATTTCAGGCCCCGGTATGGCATAGGTTATAGTTATGTAGTACATGTCATAAAGTAGGTATTGCTTGACCACTGTATATATAGTTCATTTAATCACCGGCAGAAAAAAGTTACTAATTTCCTCCCAGTGGTCATTTATTATATTTAACAACAACGAGTTACGACTATTCTTTTTTTTTTTTTTACGAAACTAATTAACGTGAATTATAATTGTATATCTACGAAAAGAACACACACTTCAATACTATGTCGCTGTAGTTTTGAAAATTCAGCGCGTTTATCAGAAACACCATTTTCGGGCCCCTCTAAACGGACAGAAAATGGCTTTCCCAGGCTGCCGTATCTAGAAAGTTAACTACCGGACTCGAAAAACGCAACTATAGGAACAAGTATTAGACATTGAAAAACGCTGCCGACAAATAAAATTATGTGGTCACTGCTTGAAGTCTCGTAGGAAAAAAGATCATAGTAAAGCTCCTGCCTCACACAAACGCAGCATCGCGTGACACGATGTATGGAGCGGCACCGGAGTGAAGGGACGGGGAAACGGGGGATACCCGAGAAAACCCGACTACCAGTGGTACTGTCCGGCACGATATCCACATGAGAAAATCCAGCTTGGTGGGAGGCGAGTGCTCTAGCTACTGTGTCAACCGTGACCCCAAGTGTGGATAAAGCAATGACGAAATACAAGGGCAAGACAGATGGAAGAGCCACAAGAAAACCCACCCGCCAACTGCGGCAACTTCCACCATATTTCCCACATTCAAAACTCAGCACTCGGGAGCAATCCCGCAGTGATTTGAACCCGGATCTCTGTAACAGGAGACGAGTAGCCTGACCAACTACACCGGTGTGGCATTTCAGGAACTGGCGACAGCCAAGTCCTAACAAAACGTTGTTTATCAGAATTCGTATAAATTACATATCAGCGTGGACATACTGTACAGCTTGTGCGCATGTAGTGTGTATTGCACTGTTTGGAGTAAGAGGGCGTGGTACATAATTCAACGCTAAAATCAGTAATCTATAACTGTAGGTTTCAAACAATAGCATTCCTAGACAATAGTTTTAGCCAACGTTTTAAACAAAATTGTTTCCAGTGTTAAGAACTTTTGAGGCACAATCTCTGACGCCGGAACCTTGTGCATTTAACTGCGGCGCAAGAAATCACGCGTAGTGAATTAAAAATTCTGGATAAATATTTACTCATAAAGTTGGCAAATACCGTTACCTAGAATTGTCATTGAGTATTTTATCCATATTGGCGTCGAAAACAGCTTAGAAATCAATTCATGTTTTCAGTGTTTATTTATCAACTATGCACTCTTTAACATATGTCCACGCCTTCAAAAACTTCCCAATTTCAATCAGTGTCGTTACAGTTAATTGGTTGATTTATGCTCCATGCTTCTTGTATGACGATCTTTAATTATAAATGTGTGTTAGTTGTATGTGGGGTGAATATATCTGGGTACGATAGAATATATTTTTTCCATATCAATTGGGTTACGTCATACAAGTGCACTGTGAGCAATTAGCAACGTTTGTCACGCAACGAGTGTCGAAGTGAAAAGTCAGTACTTGTGTACAGCTCACAAAATTGTTTCTTGGGATACTTTAATTGGAACTTAACCACCTTTTCTATTAGAAGGCTTTGATAAAATCACGATTACTATTCTTCTTTTTTGATGTTTCTTTCTTAAATGTTTTATAAGACACTTTCAATTTTTTTTTTTTTTGGCGAAGTACACTTGAAGGTTTACATTTTGGTTATTTGGGCTGTCTTATATTGCTGTTGTGGTATGTGTTGTGTATTTACACAGTTTTAGCCCGACCCTTACTAGTCCTTAGTCGATTTTATTACGATTCAGATATTGATGAGTTTGCCAACTTGAAATGAAGGTAATTAAACTTCTAACTTCATCCCGAATGTATTTTTCGTGTAACTGATCCCGGGTAAAGACTTTTACAATACTTGTACATTTAAAAAAATTATTTATATTATGTGTACTCTTTCTCTTTCGTTTACAGTAATTTCTGTACATGAATATAAGACGTGTAGCCACATACGTGTAGGATTTTACTATCAGCTGTCAAGAGCCCCAAACAGTGTACCGTCCCTGTCCCAGGACCCCAGAAAACTAAAATCCAACTGTGGCCCTGGCTTCATTTTTGTCGCATTCTACTAGGGAATGTGTTCACCACTATTCAAAGATTTGTAGTACCGGTAGTTCAATTGCTATTTGTACATATCGAATGATATAAATTTGACACGCAAGCCAAACATGTAACACATGAAATAATTTCTTACAGTACATATACAAATATAGACATGATCACAATTTTTTATTCATGATTGGGGCAGGAAATTTCTAACGCTTGTTTCTATAGTTGTGTTTTTCAAATCTAGTTGTTATTTTTCCAGATACGACAACCTGGAGAAGCAATTTCTGGCCATTTTGAGGGCCCCGAAAATGACGTTTCTAGTAAACATGCCGAATTTTTAAAGCTATAGAGACATAGTTTGAAATGTGTGTTCTTTTCGTAGATAGACAAATATACTGCACGTTAGATAGTTTCGTCTAAAAAAAAGAGTAGTCGTAATTCGCTGCAACGCATTCGAAGCGCAGGCCCAGTAAGGCGCCCGCCTACTGGCCGTGTGTTTGTATGAGTGAGTCACGGCGCCAAGGGCGATGTTGACCGGCTCATCTGGTGTGTTATCGCCTCTACCGCAAGACACTGAAACAACGTGCAGTGGTATCGTAGAACACTCGCCTGACTGACACTTTCAGTGGTGACCCCATCTATTTATCGGTGGAAAGTTTTAAGCAAAGTCCAGTACACTTTTCTGTCGTAGTTGCACACAAATCCCGTGAGTAGTTGTTTAGTTACAATACATTTAAAAAGCCGTTTTTAGTAACTTTGAGGGGCTCCGAAATGATCTTTCTAATTAACGTGATGATGTTTTGAAACTACTATTCTAGCATCGTTTGAAATGTTTGTTCTTTTCGTAAATGCACACATTGAGACACGTTCAAATGTTTCTTTGAAAAAAAAAAAAAAAAAAAAAAGAGTTCTGCTAGTACGCTGCAACGCTGTTTACTAGGCAGGCAGGCGGCCGCCGTAACCGCACGTTATGAAGAGGTCGCTACCATTGAGCAAGTGAGTGAGGTATTTTGGTCAGCGCTTAACATCGAGGTCTTTAGTGCTGGTGAGGGGTGATATGAGGTGATTATGGAGAAAGAAGGGGCGGGGGAAACGGGAGATCACCGAGAAAACCCGCCGACCAACGGCATCGTCCGGCACGATTCCCACATGCAAAAATCCGGGGACCAACCCCGTCGTGAATCGAACCCGGATCGCCTTGGTGGGAGGCGAATGGTCTGACCATTTTTTTTTGTGTTAGGCTCCTTGGCGAGGTCTCAACATCACCAACGAGCCGAACATCCCTCCATTACAGCTTTTGTATTTGACAATTCCCCAGTTGTGACAGTACTTGGTGACTCTGACAATTGAAAAGACGCTAATGGACAAACACAAATTTTACACCCAGCCAGACCTGGGAATCGAACCCAGAAACCCCCGCACCAAAGCCGGCCGCTCAACCAACTGAGCTACGGGGGGTCGGCACCATTCGGCTACCGCGGCCCTTATTGAGTAAGGACTTTACTCAATGTCGCTACCGAGATGGGCCGTGGACTCGCATGTAGTTGGCGCAGGGACGTCGACACTGCAGCATGACAACCCCGAGATGTAGTAACCACACCACGCTTCATTAATGTCGCCTTGATGTGGACTTCGCGTGTGTGGGTCTTGCCCCGTGCAACAACTCTCATCTACCGACCTGTAATTATTGACCTCCAACAACGGTACATCGTGTCAAAATGTAGACCTCTGCGTTCTGCACGTTCTGGGTGGCCACCATCTCGCTCTTGTGGCCACGAGGACCGGGCAGTGTTGCCATGTCTTTTCAAATTTGTTACCGATTTTAACAATTCAACATTTGTTTCTTTAAGAATAAAATGTTATTTAGTTTGAGTGCCAATTACATTGACAGTTATGACACCTTGCGTTTCAGGACTGGCCGAATCGAATAATAACAAATACAACGTTAAAGTAACAAAAAAACCGTTCTACAATATTACACATTTCTAAAACGCAAACGTACGCGCGCACACATAAACACAGTCGCCACGAATGTTTGCAGTAGTAGGCCTACAAGTTGTTAGTTTCGACGCTCCGCGGAGCATAGATCGCCACCGACGATGGTCAACTGTTCGGAATGCCGGGATGATTGGTAGTGTTGACAAGTGTTGCAGGGTCGTACACAGGAATTTGGAACACTTCTGCACAGATGCGCGAAAATACAATAGTTTACAAAAGGCGAACTATAATCTTAACTAGATTGGACTAAGGCTGTCGCCTGGTGAAGGGCGTGTTTGTGTGTGAGACGAAAATCGTTGACGTGCTACGAGCGACGCCGGCCGGCACATGTATTGTATTCGTCTGTACGCCCAAAGTCGTATATGAGCGCGCAGTGTTCCCGCGCTAACGTGTTTACTGTGTTACTTAAAGCAGTGACTCTGTCATTTTATTGAACCCGCCTCTGTAGCAAAGTTGTAGACTCCAGTTTAGAACAAACCCGGTACACATATTTTGCGAAACAACCGTCTGAAAATGGCTGTAAAATAATGCTTCCAATGTGCGCGGCGTCTTAAAAGTCATATTCACAAGTAGTCTGAAGTGTATTTTCATTTCGTAGATAAGCATAGTGGACGCAAAACAGTGGCTCAGAAAGCAAAGGGGAAGGAATCGGCTATGACCTAAACTGAGGAACCACCCTAGCACTCGCCTGAAGCCTATAACTGAAATCAGGATGGCATAATCGGGAACCGAGCGAATGTAGAAGTAGTGGGTTACAACTACGCCACCTTTTTAAGCGTGAAAATTATAACAATCTTCCGTTACCATTTGAAATCACCGTTACTTACCATACACTTTAATAAATCTAAAACTAAGTTGAAGGTTTTTGTATGTAAAGTTTTTAAAACTCTTGTCTAAATTAAGTAGGTTTTCTGAGATAATTATGTCAATGATAAGCATAAATTTTAGTGAGATCCGTACGGTGGTAACTTTGGGCATTCTAAAGACAATTTTAGGCACCATAGTTAAAAAAGGAAATGGAAGGGGAATTTCGTAGAACGATCGAGTGTTGTAACACCTTCAATTAAATAATGCGATGAATATATGCTTTCTTGAGCAACGGTTCTTCAGAGGTTAAGTGACATAAATTAAAATTCATTGAATGATTACTGGATAAAATAAACGTATGAAATAAATTCTGAATGTTGCGTATTTTACTACGATATTGTTACTGTAATAATAATTACGAATTTAACAGACTTTTTATGTAGGAAGACATTGTCTACCTTTGCTTACTGAGAAAATACAAGGACTACTAATTAAAGTCTTATGTTATAGTAGTATAATGTTTAAGAAAACTGTTAGTATGTATGAAATGACGTAAATTTTAGATGGCTAGTTCGGGGCATTGTTAAGCGGGCCCCATACAACACACATAAAAAAAAAAAAAATCAGCGAACATAGCAATGCTAGTTTAAGACTATACATTAGGCTGCGATTGAAAAGTGGTAATACAACCTGCCCTCACCAAGGCGATCCAGGTTCGATTTCCGGCGGGATTGTTCCCCGGATTTTCGCATGTGGGAATTGTGCCGGACGATTCCACTGGTCGGCGGGTTTTCTCGGGGATCTCCCGTTTCCCATGCGAATTCATTCCGGCGCTACTCCATACTCACCTCAGATCACGCCCCGCCCGCACTAAAGACCTAGATGTTAATCGCTGACCAAAAATCTCTTTACTCTTCTTCACTCTTCACCAAGACGATACGGGTTCGTTTTCCGGCGGGGTCGTTCCTGATTTTGGCAAGTGAAAATGTGGTGGACGTTGCCGTTGGACGACGATTTTACTCGGGAGAAAAAGTGGTGAGAGGGAGGGGTAACTTTCGTTTCCCCCGTCCGAACATTCTGTTGATGCTACATAGCACCCTCATTAGAGCTCAAGACCTACGAATGCGAGATCCATCAGGTAGTAGACAATTGTTGAACTGACCGAATGTTCAAGGTTATGTTAGGTTAGGTTAGGTTTTGACACTTCGGATAGTTGCACATTTGGTCAGTTGATACAGACTGCTTGGTTAGAGATGATAGACACATTAAGCGTTAAGTCCTAAACACTTAAAATTGCTAATAAAATTGCAATACACTCTTGGTTGGCTGAATTTTAAATCTATATTCATCACACTCTCTTGCTTTTTCATTGGTGGTTGAAGCAAGAGAGTCTTTCTTCTCCGATATTGGTTAAAGGAAGGAACTAGTAAAATGTTAGAACAGTTGATCAGTCGGACAGGTTATACGAATCCGTTTTACTCGGTTAACCCGAATATGCGCCTAGATGCATGCATCTTGCAATATTCCTGTACCAACTCAGCTGCGATCACTCATCCTCTTAGTAATTTGACTGGTGCCTCGGAGCCCGTGGAATTCAAATCTTCCAACTAATGCATGCATCTGCAACTATGCAGGGTGTGATTTCCGGACACATGTTCAACACTGAAAGCAAATGCTTTTCTTCCCTTTAAGGGAGATGGATCCCTCTCAAATCGGATTTAGGGATTTTCTTAAAAATCAGTGAATAGAGAGATTGTTATACTTTTATCACGTTGACAAAAAGCAGAGTTTATCGTTTTACTCACTTTTTGGAATCCACATAGCAGTGTTTCTGTTACTTTTATTACCTCTGTAGTTGCGCCCGTAAATAAAGCAATTTTTCATTGTCAGCTGTTGCCCATTCCCAAAAATATGAATATATATTGGCTCAAACAATTTCAGAAAATCGACTAAGATTGTATCAATGCCCTGACGTGACAAAAATGGTGATACATCGACAGTAACAGAAGATGTCGAGAAGAAACTGATTAATCCAAGGTAGTAGGGATCAATACCCCTTAATGTACCATCCTCTCAAATTACTACTTCCAATTCCCGAACATTCAGTATATTTCCTGCTTATAACATGTGCTAGGGAATATTCAGCACAACCTAGTACGTACTACGTTTTACTCGGTGTCTGCGGCCGTCTTCTGTACAGATCGACATTGTAGCGGGAAAATCACGTCTTATGTCAACATTATCACGTCAAGTAGCACGGAACCACTAAATTATATAAAAGTCTCCGCATCATTTTTATACGTACAATGTTTCAAACGCCGTAAAAAAAACACGAGACAGTGAAGGCATATGGCAGCAAGCGGTTCTAAATTTAGATAAAAATTTGTGTTCAGAAGAGCGACACAAACTCATGCAGAAAGTTCCGTAACGCCTTGCCAAGACTACAGACGTAGTTTCTTTCCAGCAGTCCTATTAACGTATACCCGAAAATAGTTTTAATATAAAACAAATGTTCAAATTATGTAGCATGCGACACCTGGATAAAGGCAAGGCGATGCGATAACGTGTTCTGAAGCAGCAACTGAAAAAGCTGTATTAAATGTTACGCAAGTACGTTTACAGATGTAGCCTAAGTGTACAGGGATTTTCATTTTCAATTTGTTCAAAGAAACGATAGGTGTTTCTGCACAGAGTTTCTGGACATCCAGAATACAATGGTCGACCTACACTGATATTGACATCGATACTGTACCGAGACCATGAACTTATCACAAACGACAAAGACACTCATAACATTGGATATATAATACTTGAGTCTTAATTTTTTGTTTATAGACATAAACATCAGAATAGTAAACTACAAAGTATAAAAAAGTAACATAAATAAAACCTATACAAATACATTAACTCTGGAATTTTTCTTTGCACTGCGCCACATGAAATGTACATACTATTTTGACAGTTTAATTTATTTTAAAGGAAGTTCTACCACTGCCGATGCTCAGGGTTTATGGAAACGCCTTGTAAAAATGGTTAAAGCTAGGATATTTTGTATTCACTGGTCTGGTTCTATACATTTTTTCTCATTACAGCACTGTTGCCGACATAGACACTGGTATTATTAAAACTTAAAGTATTTTACTCGTTACTCAAGAATGATGTCAAATATACCTATTATCCGTAGCCAACGTGTTCGCTGGGTTGTTTGATCTTTGCACAGTTCAATTGATTTGAGTGATACGTTCCTTAGATCTGATCACTCACTTCTCATCCCAAGATTATAGCGAGGCATTTCACCGGCCTTTGTGTGCGGAGGCATACGTGAGGCAGAATAGGATGGCCGAGTTAACGGCTGTGAAAGAACTCGCGAAAGGCCAGCTCGCGTGTTTTGGTCAGGGAGCAGCCCAAATGTTTACCCATCTCTCTCTATTATGCTGCCTAAACCGTGTTGGGCAGGTAAGGGCTTCTGAAGCTTTTGTCCACGACACCACACAGTACGCTCTCTTCGCCTTAAAACTGGACACACAAGACTGGACAGTCTTAGTAAACGACATGTATTCGAGGCCAAATATTAGTTCAAATTGTTCCCTATAGCCCGGGGTAGGTCATAAGTTTTATTCCAAAACGGTATAGGCGTGTTATTATGAGTTTGAATTTCATCATCCTGACTAACCTGTGATTCGATGTGCGTGCTACTTACATGAATACGAAACACAACAAACAATAAATACATTTAATGTAGAGAGAGCCCTAGGACAAGGCATTACACCCCTACAGGCAGACTTAACAGAAATACCATAGGCATTCGTTGTTCCACGAGGGATGAAATGAACTGAAGTTCTATAACGAAGAAACCGGCCAACGGTAACATCTACCACTTTCCCACATGCGATCGGGAGCGACACCACCAGGAATCAACATAGGATTGAATTGATGTGTGGCGAATGGTCTGACCATTACACTCCCTAAAACTGTATTCCGTAAGTAGTGGCGCTCGTCTAGGAATTCATTGCTTCGCAGAGTACCATGTTTTATTGACACATTCACCACACCCGCGCTTGTCAGGTTTTGAAACATTTCGGGCACAGCCAGGTTGTAAATAAGATAATCTTATTTCAAGTAAAATTACGAAAAAAGATATGCTACTTAATTTGCAGTACAAGGTAAAAACAGTAGCTCAACTTTTACAACAAAACTATTTTATACTATGTATGGCGAATATTACGTCACTGAAAGCACACCGAAATAATAGGGATAATTTTACGACAATAACCACTGCAGGAACAGACTTTGTCTCATTAGCAATAACTGATTTTCAGAAATGGGTGTAAAGGAAGCACACCACATAAATCCTGCGTGAAATTGGAGACGAAAATGTTAGTGGCTAATTTAGTATGACATTTTTTTCTGGCAGAGTAAGGCAACACAGCACGAATGTCCCCTCTTGCACTTACTCTGCTCTGGCGATCATGGGCGCGGGCTCAGATCGCGGGCAGTAGCGCACAGTGGAAGCCTTATAGCTGAGCACATAATGTCGAGGACGTAGTGCGTTTACTCAACGTAACATATAACAGAATACCTGGACGTGTATATTGAGCAATACCTTTTGAATTCTAAACAATGAAAAATCAAGAAGTTTTTGATTTTATGTAAAGGTAAGGTAAGTAGGCTTTACGTCTCGTCGACAGCGAGGTCATTAGAGACGGAGACACACAACTTGGCACAATGACAGAAGCTGAGAAAGCAATCAACCATGGCCTTTATTAAGGAACCATCCCAGCATTCGCCTGGAGCAATTTCGGGAAACCAGAATCAGGATGACCTGAGGCGGGGATCAAATCTGGCTCCTTCCGAATGCGAGTCCAACATGTTACCGTTGCGCCATCTCGCTTGGTGTTTACATAAAGAAATGTAATTTTTTAAAGTAGGTTTGCAAAGTAGCATTACTCCCACTATATATATTTTATGGAAAAATCTGAAAACATATTTTCGACTTAACTTTTAAGTAAGCTATCATCACACTAACACCCCGTCCGTACTCATCCTGCAGTGAAGCTTTCAGTATGAATTCTCCAGGTTTAATCCGGATTGACATTTTATTCCAAACGCACCCATAACCTTAAACTTCGGCTGAAGACTGTATAGTTATACCTCTGCCTTTGAATTTGGCAAGTGTTCTTAAACCCAACGGCTCCGCATGGAATTCATCCAGTTCCTTTCCTCTTTTCAGAATATGTGATTTATTTCCATTCACGATGCGTACTAGCTCAGTTCGTATTCGGCACACGAATTATCGTTTGAAATGTAAAAAAATAAAAAAAAAAAGTGAAAAGTGCTTAATAATTGCTGTGTGCATGAACGGGAAGATACGCCCGTGACCCGTCATTGTTCCACACTACCTTGAGGGCGTGACCTATATATTCTCGCGTGACATGCGTGGTCCTCTGACGTCAACCTCAAGAACTTTTGTTTTCCCGTTCAGCTCCTATTGTTTCAGCAAGGTCGAAGGTGTAGTTGAACTGCCTGGCACGTGACCAACCTCCTGATGTCGCCGTGATCATGCTGTCAAGCACTTCGTCAAATCAAGAACAGCGCCATACGCGGTCCCTTGCAGTTTCTTGGACGTTTTCTTACAGGCGAAGCGAAGGTGCGTAGTGCATACATGAAACACGAACTAGTTGGAGTCAGTCAGTTTCCAGACGTCAATTAAAAAAAAAAGTATATTCTAGAAAACTGGTTTATGTCGGTTAACAGGACTTCCTTCTCAAAACAGCCTAACGAAAAAGAGTTCACATGTAACACTATTATATTTGGAACACTTTAGCGTTCAAACCTCAACAAACTTTAACGTTTGATGGACGGACAAAAGCACAGTCTTATATACTCGTTATTAGCGTTGCCAGTCAGCTTTCAATATGTTTAGAAGACTGTGAAGTTTGTTTATATTATTGTATTTACTTAAATACGTGTGCTTTCTTAGCGATTAAATTACTTTAAACAACCTTCGTTACTTCAGTTATCAAAATATTTTCTATTTAGCTACTTATGGGAACGTAATTTCCTTTATGTGATTCAGTCAGTAAAATAATAATGTATTTTTTTATATCTGCACAGCGATTTGATTTGTTTTAACGAATTTCAGGTTTACAAAATATTTTGTAGCTGTTCAGTTACCCAATATGCGGAAATATAATTTTCTACATGATCTATAAACAGTATATCTTAATACATAAAATGAAGTGTCCTGACACACTCACTCACTCACTCATCAACGCACAACCCAAACCGCTGGGCCTGGACCATGAAATTTTGAGTGAAGTTTCCCCTTGCCCCCTAGGCACCCGCTAAGAATGGATTTTTCGAAATTTGATGATTAAGGGGATGAAAAGGGGTGAAATATGTTTCCAAAGAATCCCTGATAATTCATTAACAAGGAAAGCTATCATAATTCAAAATATTGCCCAAACAACTCCATATTTATTTTGTGAAATTCGAAAATTAAGAGGTGAAAAGCCGTAAAATGTGTTTTTCATTAATCTGAGATCATCCTAAACCATTTCAGATAGTGAGGTAATTTTTTCTTCAAAACGACGTTTAAATAAATATCTTAAAAAAAAAAAAAAAAAAAAAAAAAAAAAAAAAAAAAAAAAAAAAAAAAAAAAAAAAAAAAAAAAAAAAAAAAAAAAAAAAAAAAAAAAAAAAAAAAAAAAAAAAAAAAAAAAAAAAAAAAAAAAAAAAAAAAAAAAAAAAAAAAAAAAAAAAAAAAAAAAAAAAAAAAAAAAATTGTCCTTGAAAGTTCTTAAAAAAATAAAAAACGTGTTTTCAATTAACCACACTTATATCCTAAATCCTAAACCAGTGGAAATATTGAAATGGTTTTTGCTTTAAAATAAATCTTATGTGAATATCAAAAAAATTATTTCAGGATTTTTCGAAATTCATCCTTGAATGATGTTAAAAATAAAATAAAATGTGTTTTAAAATTATTATTTTTCGATAAGAATGAAGCTTATGTAAATATCTACAGTTAAATTTCAAGATTTTATTAAATTCGAAAATCAAGGATGTGAAAAGCAGTAAAATGTTACAGTCTCCCGAAAAAAGAGAATGACAATGGAGAAACAATTGAACAGTAGTTTATTTTTGCCAACCTATTCATAAATAAAACCTCTTTGGACTGGGTATTGTATACAGATTGTAGTGTGGAAGGGGTGGGGTTACGGGTTTGTATCCCGTGCAAGACTTTGCGATGGGAATTACTATGACATCATACGATCCTATTGCGCGCGCCCTTTACACTGAGCTAAGACAATTTATAGTTCACTGTTATTGAGTGCGCTAGCTGTTAAATGTCTTCATCATATATTTTATCCAGAGTTATTGTTTACATTACATAATTTCACACGGGCAAAGTCGCAGTCGGGCAGCTTTTTTTATAGAGAAATAAAGATGAATTAAAAACAAACATGTTCTGCAATTAAAATGCGCTCAGCGAAGTGGACTAGATAAAGCTGTTTGTATTTGTTGTTTTAAAGATATACAGAGAATATTGTAACACCATAAATTAATACGTAGTTAAAAGTTTGTTACTCTTTTCTTTGCGAAGCCGCAAAAGGACAGCTAGTATTATATTTTTTATTAAATTTTTAGGAGGCAATTTTTGGCAACTACTCATTTTTTGGCTGAGTTAGTAACATAGTTCGTAACATTTATAAGTCAACAATTGTACGACACATTATTAAATCTCATGTATTTCATACCTGCACTACATATAACATGGCACGCACTACAACATGCAGACTAGAAGAATGTTATAACACTCCATGACTTGTTTCACACACCTTCATCCCGTTTTTAGATTTTCTCTTAACGCATAGGCGTATCACACAAGAAAAAATATTTTTGTCCTCTTACTCACTTTGTGTAATTTTATTTTGACGCTCCACACATAACATAAATTATAACAGATTTCTCCCTCTACAACACAAAGTACTACAGAACACCCAAGTTGCCAACACAGTATGATATAGATAGATAATGATTTCACTGAATTTGAAGGCGTATTTAAGTATGTTTACCAAGATGACAATATCCGAGCGGTCATGGAGAAGACTGAACCCCGGAAGGCTGAGGAAACTTGCCTGAACCTGGTCAATATTGTGGACATATAACTGAAAAAAATTGTAGTTATCAAAGGGTCTACAGGGATGTCCAATAGGGGTGTTACCAAAAAAGCCAACAGAATCAGTAGACTTAGTGCCGTATCTATAGACCTCTTTCGAATGACAACCAACTGCTCACCAATGCTTTCTCTATGGAGATAGCAGTTGGTTGTCATTCGAAAGAGGTTTATAATATCGGCCCTCAGAGCACATTATCTTTTACTCAACTTTTACCATTAAGGTATAACAATAGTTTAATGGTATAAGTTTGTGTGCATGTATATAATATTAAAACATACCTCTTGCTTTATTACATTTGTTTATTTGATTTGTTTATTTTACGTACATGCAGTAACATTTACGGGGTACAAATTATATTTTAAAACACACTATCAAATTTGGAGGGGGGTTCATTGTACCCCTGTAAACCCCCCCCCCCCCCGGCCACTGTTCCTTCGCCACTGATTCAGTTTTAGTTGCTTTAAAACATTATTTTAGTTCAATTATCTACTTATGTACTTTTTAGTTTTTGGGAACTTTAACTCGACCCAAGTTTTTGTACAGAACTGTATAACCACCAACGAGGTCAATGAAATTTTATTCAAGTACGTAGGGCCCAGTGACACATTACGTAGTTGCGTAAATAAGATCAATAACACAGATAAATGGTACTACGAAGTTATTTAAAGGACCTAAATCTGTACGTAAGTGGAGAACAATATAGTCGAGCACATGATAATGTTGGGAACGAAGCGCGTTTGTGAATAAACAATAAGTACCGTATTGTAATGTGCGCACCCAATTGGAAAGGGTTCATCATATACATGCACAGGAAATTATACACTACAATCATATGGTATTTTAATTATAAGCCTTCTCTACGCATCATAACACCCAAACTTTATAACAGTTTTCCAGTTTAAACTTTTCAAATAAGTGTCTTGAACTTTATGTGCTTTTTCGTTTTATTTATATCCATTGAATATCCACCGCCACATTGAAGTTCACGGAATCAGTAATGGCCTGTGAAATCAGTGTTGTCCAGATTGCCGTAAAGAGCGGCTACCTGAAGGAAGAACCTGTCCACAGCGATCGTTCATTCTCCTCGCGGCCCATCGTAGGCCCGCCCTTAAGAGAGCGACAGGTATTGTGACCCAAAGACCGTGAACAGAAGCAGACTTTTTATCTTGGCAAGCTCCCTACCGATGGTCAGTACAGTAGACCAGGAGAATGGCCAGGGCGCTACTGAAACACTGCCACTGGACCAGAAACTTCTGCGAACAACAGCGGCTGCATGCAGAGTTAATTGCTGTAAAACGAGCTCGGAAAAAAGACATCCCAAAACTTTTAGCTCAGAACCATATACTTATTTCCGATGACCACGCCTGCCAGCATACGCAACGCAGTACATTTTTTGTACCAGCTAGACACACTCTGCTCCTCGTAAAAAAAATTGTTGACTACGTATTATTTCGCAGCAAAAGGAACCGGAATTGTATCTACTGCAGGGACGTTGGAAGGTATTCGGTTTGAGGGGGAAGGGGGGTACACGATGTTGACCTAACTAATTTTGTAAGGGGGGGGGGGCGGGGAGATCTTAACAAATTTTTTTGGCTCCGGGGGCATAACTAGAAGCAGGGGGTCCGAGGGTTCTCCTCCGGGAAAATTTCAATTTGTAGGTGCAAAATGATGGCATTTAATTAGTTTTTAAACCTAAATATACAGTGGACAGAAGTCTCAATATTTTTAAAGGAGTAATTTATAATTTTACGCCATTAACTTAAAAAAGTCTTAAAATTATTTATGTATGCAGCAGTTTTGTCCAAATGTCTTTACTTCAATTTATTTAGTAATAATTTTGTGAGTATACCAGTCACGGGAACTTACAACAGAACTATGAATAATGCTCGTGCAACCGATCACTCCCGATATTCTACATGCGGAGAAACGCAAACAGTTGAATTAGCACACAAATTTTGTTCAAATTTGTGCAACAATGTACGAAATTCTATTTTATAATTTGGAATTTCCTGAATTAACTTATTTTTATCACTAAATATTTATTATTAGATTAAGAAAGCAATTTAATCAAAATTTATTATTAACTGCAAAAATTAAGTTGTACTGGAATGCACGAAGACGTTCGAGAAAATATCAAACCTCAAAACAAAATACTAATACTGTACATGTTTGAAAAAATCTACACTGACTGAAAATATAATTTATAAATTTAAATATTTCTACTTTTATATTCATACCTGACTAACAAACCTAAATCTGTTCTGCCATTAAGGGGAAGAAAAGGGTTGAAACGGGTTTTCAATTATTCTTCCGTATCTGTTGAACCATTTCAGATATAAAAGTGATTTTGGTTTCAGGATTATGCTGCTTACGAAAATACCCAAAATACCATTTCATAATTTTGCCAAATTCAACCCCAAAAGAAAAAAAACTCGTAATATGTGTTTCGATTCATTAACGATATATATCGTCATCGACACCATCAAAATTTTAAATATCATGCCATTTTTTTTCTTAAGAACGATGCTGCATGAATGCCTGGAAAGTAGTATCACAATCTTTTGTATTCAACACCTATGGAGGTGAAAAATGGCGTGAGGTGAAAAGTGTTTTCAATGGATCGTTGATATATATCTTGGACCCAGCGGGTATTTTTCAAGTCTATAATACACTCATTAAATATTCTAACATGCCATTCAAGGATTTTTCTGAATTCATCCTCTAAGGAGGTGAAAAGACGTGGAAAGTTTTTAGAAATATCCTCAATATCGTTTCAATCATTCGAGATATAGGCAGGTAGGTAAGTGGGCTTGACGTTCCGAAGACAGCGAGGTCATTAATAATGATGCCACACAACTTGATACTATGATGACAGGAGTTAGGAGATGAGTCGGCCATGGCCTTTGTTAAGAAATCATCCCAGCATTTGCCTGGAGCGAGTTCGGGATATCATGGAAAACTGAAATCAGAACGGCCGGTTCGATACCCAGGTACTCCCGTATGCGAATCCAACATGTTACCGTTTTGCCGCTTCACTCAGTCACTAGAGATATAAAGCTGCTTTTCGCTTCGTGATGATTACATAAATGGTTGTAAATATTTTTTCAGGAAAATTCTATATTGGGGAATTCTCTATGTTGATATATGTTTTATCAACGAATCGTCGATTTAGCTGTGACTACTTGCTATCGTTTTAATTTTAAGTTCTATTGGATATTTATACGAATGTCTGTCTACGGTATGTAATTACGATTTTTCCAAATTCGACCCCTAAAGGGACCAAAAGACGTAAAATAGGTTTTCGATTGGCTAATGATACCTCTCTAATCAGTTGAGGTGGTGTTTTCTTCAGAATGATGCGTACAGAAATATCTGAAGAAAAGTTATATACGTTATTTACTTGATAAAATAACTTAATTACCAGGAGGAAGGAACTTAGTTTGTAAATTTTCAAGACAGGCGATCCAAAAAGCAAGAACGACCTACAATAAATGCTTTAAGGGCGCGGTCTACCACAATTTTCGTCACCATTTTTTTTATTTGTACCAGATATAATATTTATTATTTTAGACACAAAATGTGACTAAATTTGGTTCTTATTAATTTTTATCTCTCATAGTTTTCGCGTAATGGCTTGTGAAAGTCATATTTTGCATATTTCCGTTTTAAGGACTACACTAAAACCAACTGATATACCAAACTCAAATAAAAACACAGTGGATAAAGACATTGCAGGCTACATTGTCATGCTCATAAAAATAAAGAATAAAAATTATTTGTATTTTGAAAAATACAAATAATTTTTGTTCTTTATTTTTATGAGCATGACATTGTAGCCTGCAATGTCTTTAGCCACTGTGTTTTCTTTTAGTTTGGTATATCAGTTCGTTTTAGTGTAGTCCTTAAAATGGAAACATGCAAAATATGACTTTAACAAGCCATTACGCAAAAACTATGAGAGATAAAAAAAATTTCATTAGAGCCACATTTAGTTACATTTTGTGTCTAAAATAAGAAAAAATATCTGGTACTTATTAAAAATAAAAAATGATGATTAAAATTGCGGTATACCGTGCCCTGAAACCGGGGTTACATTCTGCAATTCTATAGATATGTATTATCGTACAATCTTTATATTTATCACGAATACTTTTGACGTTACATGGAGAAGGCGACCTAGAGTTCATTTCACCGTTCTCTATTAAACGCTGTGTACGTAAGTGCAATGATAAACCTCACTGAAGTCTCTTTATGCAAAAGATGGCCTGAACATAAGTTTTAACCTCCGGCCTTTCTCATGTTCCCCCGTGGTGGGTGTACATTTCCACCCTAGTCAGAAGGATTTTTATTTATTTTACAGTATGAGTACGCGTACGGTCGTGTACTTTCACTGATATTAATAAAAATACGAAGTAATTTTTTATCTCTTAATTAACCTGCAATTCAGTAACACTAATTTAGGGGGGAATAAATTATGTATTGTATCCCACTCCAACAATTTGGGAAGGGATTACAATATGTCATTTGTACCCCCCCCCCCCCCCCAGGTTCCTGCGCCGCTTATCTACTGTACATAGGAATTGAATTATGTATTCAGAAAATATTCACAGAAATATTTTCCATGGCGTGAAGTAACAGTAAATCACTTTTACTCTGTCTCACCGGGCCGCGTACAGTTTCTCCAGGTACTTTCAGCCTTCCAGAGTATCCTATACAGTAAAGTATGGCCGCTTCTAAAAGCGCGATTTCAAAGTATGTGTTTGTGTTCGTGCGTGTGTGTGTGTGCGCGCGCTAATTTCTAAATGTATAGATTTTTTTTTTAAGTTACAGATCTTCCTCCAGCATAACTAATCGGCGAACTTCAGAAATTTTCTTTTAATCTGTTGGAACTCGACAAATTGTATTTTATAAATGTGTTTGTAAGAACGACTACGATTAGAAGTGTAATAAATTATGTTAATATGTGTACGCGTGTATGTGGGAGGGAGGGAAGAATGTACTTCTAAGTCAGACACAACTCTTCGGTTTTTGTAATACTGTTATAACTTTTCTAATTTACCCAGTAATGAACTATTTCCTGTACCTACGTGGTGTATTTTTGTAAGCGTAGATCTTATTGTAAGCTGATCCCTTTCAGTTATGTGTGTTTGTGCCTTTGATTTACATTAAATTTGCACATCCTCCCCGAAAATAGCGTTACAAAAGCCAGCTGCTCGGTTACGCATCGGAGTCAGCCAAACACTCATAAAATTATCGCCACTGAGGGCACGAATAATAACATGGATGGTGGTGTACAAGCTATATATACCACTGCTATAGGGACGGAGTTAGCTGTTCCCCCTCTCTACTAGAAACTTTCACAGCTTCACTAATGAAGAAACTTGCACATTCTTCTCTATTTCTATTTTATTTTTAATGTATGTAACTACCGAGTAGGGACACTCCTTTGCCGAGAGGTTTTTATGCGAAGTTTGCGTCGATTTTCATTCTCGCTTCTTAGTTACAGGTACACTTTATGGAGGCAGCTATGGTCCCAATTGCGGCCAATATTGCCCAAGCCCTCTCTGCTATGAAATCTTTCCTATGTCGGCGTACGTACTCAGCCCTAAGACATACTTAGGTGCTGCTCCTCCATAGAGTTAGCTGTGACTGTTGGGCGTTTACGTAACTGCACGGAAGGGAGCGGTGAGGCGCGACGACCAAGGAACGGACAGGTAGGTTGTCAACTACAATCCGTTCAACTAGAAATAGGCGGCCGCGCGGATGATGGAGTAATCGCAAGCGCGGTCAGTGATTCCTGTGTGGAACTGCGAAAGTTTGAGCTAGGAAAGACGAATAATTGTTTCAGTGTAAATAATTACAATTACTCGTGTTAAGGTGGCCGCTGAGTGGACATACTTTGCGCATTACGCCTCGCCCTAGCTTCTAGGCGCAAGCCAATGAACTGACATAGTCTTCTCGCCGATAGCTCACCTCTATGAGATGTGAGTGGGCAACCTTATCATTTTACGGAGTAATGTTGAAGAAGAAGTTGTGTTGTACGCGTCTATACCAGTTTAAAGAAACTTCACCGAAAGTTTAATGCCTAAAAGGGAGCGCGCAAAAGCACCGATTTTCGGCATCGAGAAAACAGTCTACAAAAATTACTGGAGGATCTGAAATGGATACACTCACGTGTAACGATCTTTAAATGCTATTCCTAAGCAGACATCACTGACACACATTCAGCAGCTTTCGAATAAACGCCTATCGGTCGAAGCTCTACACATCGCTCGACAGGGCATACGACCACCTTATGTATGACATTCACAAGCGAATACCCTAATCTGGAAACTGGTTTGCGATAAAGCCACGTATGAATCAACTAGTCGTGTCAGGTCAAATTTGTAAGCATTAAGTGTAAATATTCAATTGTAGACTAGGAAAAAAAAATTAAATTTTAATTATATGTCATTCATGTACAGTAATTACTTATGGGAGTGTGAATAAACTAGAAAATTTAACTCACCTTTTAATTTAACAAGCTATCGATCACTACTGTGTGTATAGATGATAGTATATCGCGAAAATGTTTTGTGCTAACATACCCTTGCAAACACTGTAGTTAATTGCAACACATATAATTGGGTAATGTACGCCTGTCACGACGTAGCTGTCTGTAGACCAACAACAGGCAGCAAATTTTACAACAACGGGATTCTTATTGGCTCAGTCAAATAGGGCAACATATTCACATACAAGCTAAAGGCAGTAATCTTCTGGTAAGCTGAACGTCTATTGAAACCTAGCAAACAGTCAAGTTTTCCCTCGATAAACCATCATCTCTAGCTATGTGCAAAAAACGAACCACGCAACAAAATAAGAAACTTTTCATAAGCTTCAAGGGCAGCTGACTTTAAGTTACAGTAAAAGCGTTCTACGGTGACCTAATGATGCGATGATTGTTTTTGGAATTCATTGTCACTATTTTTCCATTGCTTGCATTATTACGTAATAAGCCATTTTATGCAGTTATATACAAGATTATTCATGAAACTACAACGTCCAATACAACTGCATTACCTTCCATAGTTTCATTCCTCCAACAATTTGCCCCATATTACCCGACCGACACATTATCAAAGCAATCATCATAATAAGCCGAGAATTCATGTCATGTTAATGCCATACCGGTATTAAGCGCTTGTGCATACATCGCTACAGCTCCACAGACTCTTACCGGTTCTTGTAACCATGCTGGAAGCATGTTATCGACGCGACGTTCAGCGGGTCCCGCTATTTCACATATGCTCGTTGAGCGAAACGCACAAATACTCAGCGGAGAATCCTCGCACATTCTTCGTACCGATAGTAAATAAGCCACTAGCTCCAGTCAACAAGTGTTCACGGCATGAGGGCAAACAAAACGCTTAATTTAAAATAGGAATCACGTCCTGCCACAAAATATTGCAAAAATACATGTATTTAATTGCGTATTAAAAGTACGGCTTTCAATATCAAGTAAAATGATACCCAAATAAAAATATTCCTATACATTATGACAAATTAATTTTATCTGCCGATGTTAAAATAAACTGTTTTGTCAAGGTCGGAACCAGCTTTGGATCCTGGAGGGGGCTATGCCTTAAAACATAGCTGTATTCACACCCCAAGCCAAAAATGGTGATCCGGGGTTCCCCCCGGAACAATTTGGATTTTAGGGTGCAAAATTGTGCTATTTAAGTAGTTCCCAAACTAAAAAATACTGAAATACTCTTTCATAAATTGTAATTTTTAAGGATAACTTGTGCTTCAAAAGTGAAAACCTTGTGTTGATATAAAATAATTTACGTAAATTACATTTATACGCTTCTGCTTCCATCTTGTTGCAAGAAGTGATTGTGTTGTTAATGTTGTGTTGTATTTTACAAAGTTCTAGGAAAAAATATGAGGTAATCTCTTTAATGTTTTACTTGGCAGTCATTTGGTTTAATATTTTTGTAGTATTATCAGAAGAGGCCATGGCACCTATGGCCCCCTTCCGGATCCTCTTCCGTGTGATGTACTTTGTGTTTGTTACCGTAATCTTACGTTTACGATAACTAACCTGCTAGAGTTTTCTGTGTTGCCTTGATCACATCAGAGAAAAGGACAAAGAAGCTTGATAATTAGATATTAAGTAAGCAGTGGCTTAACATATAAGTAATCTGATTACTCACGTTTTGAACGGAACGCACGCGAACTTCATGTGGCGATTATTTTAAACCACTGAGAGTAGAAATGTATCTAAACTCGTGACTTTTCGTAAATGCTTATAGTTTTCCGTTACATACGCTTATTTCCTTAAAATTTGGCAGCATTTTAAAATCTAAATATACAGTACATTTTTTAGTAGAAATATCTTATATGAAAACGAGAATACGCCTACCTCTCATCGCATATAAGCCTATACGTTACATACTGAAACATTTAGTTCGATCAACTCCTTCGAAGCTCAGTTGGATACGCCGTTAAGTGCTACGTAAAATCTCAGAATATACAAGTAAAGTTAGGAATCGGCGGGTCAAAATCTAGCTCCCTCCTCCCCCGAATAATATTTGCTATGCTCTTCAAATGCATTGCAATGTGTGGGGAAATACAATTTTTTTACGGAACTATAAGCAGGGCTGCGGTCGTTCCTCTGATTTTTGCATGTGGAAATCATGTCGGACGATGCCACTGATCGACGGGTTTTCCAGAGTATCTCCCGTTTCCCCTGCCACTTCATTCCGGCACTGCTTCACACATAATGTCACCCCTCCTAAGCGCTACTTCATACATCATGTCACCCCTCATCAGCGCTAAAGACTCTGATGTTCAAGCACCGACATAATCCCTCACTACTCACTCACTCCATACTCACAACATGTCAACACTCATTCCTGGCCAAAATCTCTTCACTTTTACGGAACTATTGCACATGTGCCTTCTGTACAAATGAACGATACGAAAAAACACTTCGAACAAAGGCGGAATGTTGTCGTTATGGCACCATGCTAATTAAAAACACACATTTTTAAGTCCTCAGACGTAGATAAAAATTGTCTTTTCAGGCTGTCATACTTCAAAATGTATTCTAACCGGATGTATGTGAAATCATAAACGTGCAAAGTAAATACTAAACTGCCAAATACATTAATTATTTTATACTTGAAAAATAAATATCAATACTGCGTTAGGAGGGTACTCGAGGGCCAGAGTATCACACCTCGAATTGCAGACTTCGATTGGACGCCCGTTGGCATCTGCGTGCCTGCCCTGAAGGGCGATATAGAACGGGGCTCTACGATGTGAAAATGTCGGAACGGGAGGGGCGGGAGAAACGTGTGATCTACGAAAAAAAACAAAAAAAACGCCTAGGACCGATGCAGCCTAAAATCGAACCCGGATCGACTCGGTAGGAGTCGAGCGCTCTAGCCACTGTGCCAACCGCGGCCCTACACTATTTGATAGGGAAAATTATTGTTCATGTCAATAGGGAAATGGGAACAGTTTTTTTTCCTAGCAGCACACAACGTTACAACAGAACATACAATTTTGAAAACTATTTCGTCCTCGATTTGATAGCTATCCCTGTCCGCCACTTCATGAAACTTTCACGGTTTATACTATAAAGCCCCTTCGATAATTAAAGTAAATTGACTAACTCTAGTTACATTCCAGACACAATTCAAATTTACGTGTTTACCTCTATAAGTAGCCTTCTATAAATGTCTCCTTCAGCCTGATAAGTTTGAAGCAACCAACTCAGGATTGCACCACAACTATGACATATTTTAATTGTTCGGTGCTGCCTGAAATCGCTAAAAGGATATTACACCACCCACGCTTCATTTACGACATTTTAAAACGTGCAGTATATTAACGAGCACCGAACACGTCCTACGTTCAATATTGAAATGTTCCCTCTAGGTTTTAGCTCATCTCCACCATTTTTTTTTTTTTCACCGTCCACATCGTCAAGCCATGTGGTAAGCCTACTTAGTATTTCATTTTTTTGCTAACATTTCATCAGGTTAAAAAAGGATCAGAGCAACAAGATGCTGTGATAAAATTAATAATACTGGTGCAAATCCCATGAATATTACATAGGCTATGTGTGTGTCTGTGAGGCATAAAATCGATGGAGTTTTGAGGTTACCGCTGATCAGCGTGAGTAATGCATTATCGCCTCTCCACGCAAGTGACTCAGCTGGCGTGCAGTGCTTTGTTATAACATAATTTTCCCTATGGGACTCGAGGTGGTGACAAAATTATTTTATTTGTGGGCAGCATAGTTCAAAGTCTACCACTCATTTCCATTTTTGTCTTTTCGAATCCATTATAATTATTCCAGATACGTTACTCTTGGAATATATATATATATATTGAGGGGCCTGAAAGTGATGTTTCTAATGTATGTACCAAAATTTTAAAACGACAACTACTTAGTTTGAAGTGTGTGTTCTTTTTGTAGATACACAAAAATACGAATTTTAAATAGTTTCGTAAAAAAATAGACATGGATGTAACAAAGTCATTTTACCAAATGTAGTTAGTACCGGTATCAATGTGGGCCCATGTTTATTTCCTCATATCAAGAATCTTACATGCGCCGGCCCGGCCCCATCAGTCACAGCTTAGACCACACAACTTGGGACGGACGTAAAATTATTGACCTTCTGCTGTGTAGTTTGCTTTTTTATAGATTAGGCAAACAGATATTTATAAGATTCTAGAAAAACATTCACCGACAATTTTTGTATTCGGGGATGGACCCGAGCAATAATAATTTATTTGGCTTCACAGTCTGGCACGCGCCATGGCCGATGTCGCTGCCTTGTCACGTGTCTCCGCGATAAAAAGAGAATGGGAGGGCGCACAAGTCAAGATGGCGGAGCGCGCAGCGGCAAGCGAGCCCTCGCGACCTATTGTTGGGGTGGCACGTGACTTTCCGGTCTTTATTCTCGAGCGCTGCCAGACGAATGAACAATCGTGCATTGTCGGCAGCTTTAAAATGCCTTCCGTGTAATGTATTAATTGCCTAGACACTAGCGTCAAGGATACTGTAGGACGCTACTCTAAAGCAAGAGACCAAACGTTAACAGACGGTGCAAGCCAAAGAGCATACAGGGCCATCGATAAGGGCGGGAGGTGCTGAGAGAAGGAAGGTGCACTTGATCCTTCGTGCTCTGACGCTCCGAGGGCTGGAGGAACCTTAGGCGCCCCTCAGTAAAGGGGGGGGGGGGATAATTGTAATGTTAAAAACTCCCGTTTTCATCTTGAGTTTGTACTGTAGCGTACGACACAAACGTAACACATGGTTTTGAGATCTGAATAAATGTTTTGAAATTTTTATAACAAAGCGGACATTTTAAAGGCCATATTTTCAGCATTCGGCTCACAGCTTGCCGTGTTTCTAGGAAATAGAAGACTCGCCTGGAAGGGGGTGGTTTTGACAGCTTCTGCGGTGTGCTGCAGGTGGCCGCCCACCTCACGCTTCAAATGCGTTGCAGTGTGTTCGTAAACAGGTATTTTCTATGTAAACATTCCACATGTGCCCATTGTGCCAACGTACGAAAAAACAAACTTCAGACAAGGTCGGAACTTCATTGTTAAAGACGCCATGCTCATTAAAAACAATGTTTCTAAGCCCTCCAACATGGTAAAAAACTGCCTTTTCAGGTTGCCGTACTTCTAAAAGTTCTAACTGAATGTATAACTCAGATTGCGACCAGCACTGAACTTAGTTGCAGACTTTCCACCAATAAAATAACGTGGTCACCGCTTAATGTCCCATAGTAAAAACCGTTCGACGGGAAGCTTGCACGCCAGTTCAGCGCTTGGCTCGTTGAGGCGACGCGACATTTGAAGCGTGCTCCAAGGTCGACCTTACTGCTCCGTCGCTTTTGTACCTCTGACACGCAGGTAGGCGGCGCCCTTAAGGTTGAGTTATAGCTGGAATCCCGGATAGTTCGCAACCAGCAGTACATCAAAACGCCATGTCAGGTTCCAATATTTATATCACAAGAAATAATTGTACGATTTTAATAATTTAAGTTTCATATTAAAGACGAAACCCTATCAATAAATCTTACAAAATATCATTTGCACAGCAAAGTTATTTAATTTAAATTTATTACATAAACTTTAGAAAACTGTTTTAAATTGGTCGATTTCAAAAACTTTTCCATGAATTCTAGTTTCCTAATTAAAATATGGCAACAGGATTTATTTTGCGAGATAAAGTAAATCTTTATCTAGGAAGGGTTGTTAGGAGTTTGAGTAAAATCGGATAATAAAAAGTTCATTTTAAATAATTACCATGGGAAGTCACATTTTAGCAAAAAAGTTATAATTTTATTATACGTATAACATTTTTTCACCGAACACAATGAAAAACATTTCAAGCCTAGACAATTAACATAATTTCAAAATGCAGTTGGTTTCATCAAGCTAACATTAATAGTTTGCTTAAAATGATCGAAATAAAAAAAATCGTAAATTTGGTATAGGATGTGCTGCTTTTGCTGGATAGTGGCAAGTGTTGAAACTACTCGCAGTGATTACCTGCTGTGAAGGGAAACGAATCCATTTTGAATACTGTGTTGTTCAGGATTTCACCAAAACGTTTAGGACTCGAGAGAAATGAATGAATACCTAGAAGCAGTATTGCGCCGAGTGACTATGTCTCCGCTCTTATTAAATTTTAAAACAGATCAAAACGATAAGTGGGACATCATTAGAGATTAAACTGATAGATATAAACACTCAGAAAAATTTAAAGGAAGCGGCAATGATGGTCCGATCAGGATTCGAACCTGTGTCACCTTGAATGCAAGTTCAGTAGGCCTATATCACATGTGCGCCAATTTGCTCGACATAGAGCTCCAAACAACTTTCATGTAAATCCATTCTAGTTTATGTTCTCATTTAGTCACATTCTGTTATAAAGTGAGGGATAGATAGGCCTACATGATTACAGTTACTGATATGTTTGCACTAGTTTACATTACAGGTGACAGAAACATCACCTATGATTGTGAGTTGAATGAGAAATGAAAAATAAAATAGTGCATTTAGATTTTACGGATAACTTATGTTATGGAAAATCGTGAAAAATGTTTGCGGATTATGGCCTCCAAGACACCTAACATTTTATGACGTTCAGAGGCACCATGACTTATTTACAGACAAAACACGGACGTTCTTCGTTAGAGCTGTGGTTTTTTCGTTAGCCTAGCTGAATGGTGTAAACATCTTCGAAGACAAGCGAGTACCAACTGCAAAATTAAAATGTCGTTTACGTACGCATTACATTGTAGTCTAGCAAACAGTCAACTTTAGCAGCGATACACCGTCATCTCTACTTATGAACTGTAAAATTGGCTTTCAAGCTGTGTGCGGCCCGGGCGTTTGACTATGGTTCCGAAAGTCCAGTCCTGATCTTGATGTATTCGTAGTAGGCCTCGTGGATAACTACCAAAACGTAAAAATCATAAGTTCCAGTGTTTAAAATTAGTGTTGCATGTTACATCGGGCACGGATGAAGGAAGAAATTTTGAAGAGGGGCAAAGTTTTTTTATGTATTTTCCCCGAATTTTAAGCTGGCGGCCCAGCCCCAGAATAGTTCGGATTTCTAAGTGCAAAATTGTGCATTTTCAGCAGTTTTAGACCTAAAGAATAAATACGTACATACACGATTTTTTCGTGTAAATAGTACGCGTCAGTTTGTTTCAATGAGTCATTGACAATGACATACATGCACGTCTGCTGTTCAAATTCATGGCCAGTGATGGGATGTTTTAACTCTTTCGCGTCTTATGGACGTATCTATAAACGGCTTTCGAATGACATCCAACAGCTCACCAAGCTTTCTCTATGGGGATAGCAGTTGGTTGTCATTCAAAAGCCGTTTATAGATACGGCCCTTATACTCCGTCCACTCTAAGGAAATAAAAATTGCTAACGAAGTAAATCAAAGCAATTGAATTATGTCTTCATTCCTAACATTGTGATTGTGCCGTTACAAACTTTACTTGTATTTTCCAATAATTCAAATTAAATTTATGCTGTGCAAAAATTTTACTGTCATTCACTTGACTGAATTAGCTGCAACATTAGAATGGATAGGGTAGTGTTCTGTCCGCCATTCACAGAGGTGTGGTGTCGCAGAAACCTAGCTGTGATGGCATGGTCAAATTGAAAGACGCCGCTTCACAAAAACAGGCTGCCAATAACAATGAAGCAGAACTGTAGACGTGTACGTGAGTCACTGAAATAAACTGGCGCGAAATCTTTACGCGAAAAGTCGCATGTCTATAAATACGCTATTAATAGAAATATTATTAATTTTTAAGATAAGTGTTTTGCCGATCTGTAAATTATTGTTACAAGTTTAAGACAAAAAACTTTATGTGTGGGCAATTACCATGAATTCTTTTGGGCTAGAGGTCTTATGATTAGAAATAAAATAGTTGAATTGAGTTATTGATTTACTAGCTCACAAAGCTTACAAAAACAAGAAACAGCAATCAACTGTAACTTTCGCAACACCATTAGTTTTGCACACAATTACTCTTGTGTCACAGACCCGTTAGTTAACTTTGACAATTAAAACACAAAAAATGTATACCATCAATAAACTAAACACTACAAAATCACAATAAAATTCAGTAATATATCCAATCAACAGTCTCTCAAATAGTGACAGTGTACAACC
Organism: Medauroidea extradentata; assembly: GCA_003012365.1. Classification (NCBI taxonomy): domain Eukaryota; kingdom Metazoa; phylum Arthropoda; class Insecta; order Phasmatodea; family Phasmatidae; genus Medauroidea; species Medauroidea extradentata. The sequence goes on along the minus strand of PNEQ01013692.1, from coordinate 1,009 downwards.
TTAATAGTCCGTAGTGGTGATGAATCGCCGTGTGCTGCGCAGCACCCCGAGTGCATCGCTGTCTTCACTCTTGAGGTCTTCGGTTCGACTCCCGTCGCGCACCTCCTCTTCGCCCGTCAGCCCGCCGCAGCAGTCCCCTTGTTTCGCCCAACATTGGTCCGCCCCACAGTAGACTCTGACGTCACATGAATGTCTTCACCAGTCTCTCTCCACAACCATAGCACCTTCCTCTAGCGCGACCAATAGCGAACTCTCCTCAAATCTGTCGATTCGACCCTCTTATACTCTTCGAAACAGTCGGGGAATAACCGCATTACAGGGGTCTAAAAAGAGACATTTCATCATGTTTCGGACGTTATTTGTGTCTCGTAGGCCACTTCGCAGGGTAAAAGCGCAGTTGGGACAGGTATCTATGACGTAGCTTCGGCGTGACTTCCATCACGTAGACACCCGGCTCGTGAATCATGGGCCAGTCGGGGTGCTGTCTGATGTTAGAAACACACACGGTAGAAACACATACCACAGAAACACAGAAGACAGAATGTTCTAAGCAGTGCCAGTTCTATATTATGTGTTTCTAAAGTATGACAGTTCTTAGATGTGTGTTTCTACTATACGACTGTTCTAAAGCATGTGTTTCTATAGTATACCAGTTCTAACATCTCTGATTCTGTTGTGTAATCGTTCTAAACTGTGAATTTCTGCTGCATAACGTTTCTAACGTACATTGTTCTGTAATACGTGGTTCTAAGTTGCGTGTTTCTGTCGTACGTTTGTTCTAACATCTGTGTTTCTGCTGTGTATTGGTTATAACATGTGAATTTCTGTTGCATAATGTTTCTAACATACGTGGTTCTGCAATGTGTGGTTCTAAGCTGTGTGTTTCTGTCACACATTTGTTCTAACATCTCTGATTCTATTGTTTAACAGTTCTAAGATGTGAAATTCTGTTGTGTGACGTTTCTAACGTACGTGGTTCTGTCATCTGTGGTTCTAAGTTGTGTGTTTC
>PNEQ01013691.1:0-11559 GCA_003012365.1 Medauroidea extradentata | reverse complement strand
AGCAACGGAGCGGAGCGGATCGCGCGTCGCGTTGCTGGGAGTGTCTGCACCATGATGAGTTGAGTGATGAGTGGGTGGCAAGAGCACTGCCGATTATCAGCAACGGAGCGGAGCGGATCGCGCGTCGCGTTGCTGGGAGTGTCTGCACCATGATGAGTTGAGTGATGAGTGGGTGGCAAGAGCACTACCGATTAGCAGAAAACTCATATGGTGTTGAAGCGTAGCACAAAACAGACGTTGCGACGGTGTTGGCAGGTGTGATGAGGTTGTTGTTAGCGGCGTGGCACGTAGCTTCTCAGAGTATGGTGCGTGTATACACTGCGAGTGTGGCGATGCGTCATGAGCACTACCGGTGATGAGACAGCTGATGAAGACAGAAGCGTAGCACCAGACAGCAGACGACGAGAGCGTTGAGACATGAGAGGGCGTGACTACGACTGAATACAGTTAAAATTGAAGTGATGATGTGGTGACAGTTGGTGGTTAGTGACTTTTGGTGAAGTTGGTAGCACTGGCACATAATCGACGCACGGCGAATTGTGTACCCATTGCGTGGCACTACCTATTACGATCGTGAAAGTTAGTGTAATGTAAACTTGAACAAACGTATGCCTCAATTAAAAGTTAACATGGATTAATGAGCGATGGAAACGAGAGAATGCATATAATAAACACAGGCACGAAGCGTCCAGTTGCATCGCTGTAGGCACACTTGAAAACGTTAGTACTCGTAATATTATGGTGACTAAAAATAACATTGATTGGCGTCTGTTGCACCGCCGTGGATGTGTGAAAACACAGTTTACATGTGAGGCGGTGAAAGTAACAATGTTTATAAGCGTAGCACTGACTTACTTGAATTACGAGATGTGAGGGCGCGCTGTTTGGTACCTCGTGGCTTTGTTGACGTCCGTAGCGGTGACGCTGCACAGTGTTGGAGAGGGGTGGGGTGGCGAGAGGTCTCCGCAACAGCTGCGAGGGAAGTGAGTGTGTACTCTCCCAGTCTCCGTCTGCCAAGCACATGGCGGTCAGCCGACTGGACGGTGCCCACAAAACACTGGCACAACGAGCGGCACTTATATGGCTCGTGGGAACCATGAGTGGCAAGCGTGCACTGGCAACACTGTGTGGGATCCACGTCGCCCACCAAGTCTGTGGCCCGTGGTCGCTGGCAACGGTCACACGACATCGTCAGTTGTTACATACCTCGTGTTAGCGCGCACGTGCGCGGCCAGCAGGTGGGGGCTGATGTCACAATGCGTTGTTGTTGGCCGGCTGGGTGGCTGGCGCGTGGCCGGTTGATGCTGGCTGGAGGAGGGCGCGCTGACGTCATAGGTGCGGCCGGCAAGGAAAATGGCTGCCCTGGAAGTCCCAATCACGTGGCGTATTGTTGTCTCTCAGCGTGCTGTGGCCCTCGTTGCAGCAAGATTTTTGGCTTAAAATCCCACCAAAGCGTTGGGCGCCATTTGTCACCGCTCAGTTAGGTTGGAGAGGAAGTTGGCTGATTATTAAAACTTGTGGAAGGTGTAAGATGAAGCGGAGATGGTGTTGGCTTGCAAAATGGGCGCCACCTAGCAGTTTGCCCGGCTAGGACGGTGTTGTCGATTCAGGGCGTGGTTTGTTCGGCTGGCGGTCCTCTCCTTCCTGCAGTGGTGGATGATGATGTAGTTGATGGCTACAACGTGGAAGCACTCAGAGAAAACTAGCTAACTCACCATGTGGGTTCTTTCGGGTCACCCACACAACCCCTTGCCCTAGGACTAGAATGATAGTCAGCTCAGACACGTTAATAAATAATTCATAACAGACTTACTTGGTTAGGGGTGTTTTATGTGCAACAACACAGGTAGCACGTTACAGTGGTCGCCAGGTGGTCACGCACACAATGAAAAATACACTTTCACTCTCTCGTTAAACGGCGTTTTAAGTCGGCACGTGGGCCGGTTCAATTAAATTAGTACACAATAAAGATGAGTCTTTGGAGTAGAGTCCTGGTAACACTATGTCGGAGGCGCCCGACGGCTGTATATGTAGTTTCCTCGGCCCGGACGCGCAGGCGGAGAAATTAAGTTGAAGAGCATAGGCGATAAGCGCACGAGCTAAAAACACGAGGTAAACGAAGAGGGCGACAAAAATGATTGGAAATTATAAATACCTATTGCAGTTACTATCAGTGAAAACAAAGTTGAGAGCCCTCTCCGGGACGCACGTCCTACCTCGTGGCCGACTTACGATGAACTGGGGGACAAAAATGGCGTCGTGCGTGCTCCTAGCCGGCAGGTACGTTAAAGTACCGTTACGATAGTGATAATGAAATTTAGGTGAATACAATTACAATTCAAGTGGCGGTGAGACACATAAAAAATAATAAGAATTACTGGTGATGACAAATTACTTAATTAACATTACTTTAAAATTAACAACAAAACACTGACCCTGAAATGTGTGACCACGTGGCTGAATAAAACTAAAAAGACTTAATATTGAGATTGCTCTTGCTGAAGGCATATTGATTGCTGGCTGCAGCTCAGTCCTCAGTTTGTTAATATTAGTTTCATCTTATGTTATTAAACACTTTCTGATTAGCGGTGAGGTTGGTGGTGTTTGGGGGGGGGCGTTGTGACGTCACGTGGAGGCGGCGATTCAAACACTCACACGTGTCGCTGGCACACGACCCCGCACTAACCGGCGTAACTGTGGAGGCTGGGGGCAGGGTAGGTCCGGAGCACACCGAGGAAACCCTGTCACATGGTCAGGACAGGCTTAACTTCCCAGGCCTAGGGCTTGGGACAACGTCAATGTTTTTTTTTGAGGGAGGGGGGAAGGAACACGGAACACTAACATTCTGACATGGGAATATGTGAACACATTAAACACGTATTTTTGAGGTTACATGTTACTAAAGATCTGGAACAGCTTCTTAAACCTATTGTGTAGATTTTAGTACAATCTAATGTATGATTCCTCTTTCAGTGCTTAAAAAAACTTAAATTCATGTTTTTTCATTATAGAATAGCATAAAATGGAAATCTTATCAACAAACTTGTTTACAATTCAGCAATACCAAAAGTACCTATCAAAGTTCAGAGGACTGACACAGAGCAATACACAATAAATAAAAAAAAATATTTTTTATCTTTCAACAGATGTAAATAAATTACATTAATGTTAATGATGTTATAATTTAGAAAGGTGGTTCTAATGAAACATACACGTACACTTGGAGCATTAAATAAATGTCATGTACTCATTACTACGACATAAAAAGTTTTAAAACCATTCTGGTAATAGGCTTAAGTTACTTAGTACAGAATTGCCCCTCATTATTGTTTAGAGTGATTTAACTATTATAACAAAATTATTGATGAGCAATATCAAATAAACAAACATAATGCAACAGTAACAGATAGCTTATAAATACTAATAAGTCAAACATAGAAGTATGGTTCAGTTCTACCAGCGCATTACATAAAATTTTTGTCCTGTTTGGGAGAAGAAAATAAATTTCTGCTTGCAGTATTAAATGTCTATTATCTCAAGGACTCGTAAAGATTATTAAATTGGATGGCAATAAAAACATTATTCATTTAATTTATAGAATACATTAATACTTAATAAGTAATTTGTCTTTTATAAAATGAACAGACATGCAACATAATCATCATTATTTAATGCTTATAAACTTTATTTTCGAGAATTGCTGTTTCGAAAGCTTTACAATGTGTGTGCTGCCAATAACTTGTCACCAAGTGTGGTCTTGTAGTTGCTGGCTGATGATACTAATGTTGAATCATAGTAGCACTGGTTCCTTATAAATTCACAAAGGTTGTCCCTCGAAACAAAATATTTGGTATTAAGTGTTCTGAACTTCATATTAGGCTTAACATTATGCAGAAGTTCAAAATAATGACTTAAACATTTGAACTCGACAGTACGGTGATAAATTTAAATTGATCCACAAAAATATTCCGACAGTACAACAATAACAGGTTGGAAAACACAAAATTAAGAATCCACCATTATCAAGGTTGTGACATGTCCAGACATGCCCCCTTTGCTCGTCGGCCTTACTGCTGAAGACTCCCAATAAAAACCCTTTACCGCCAAGTGCTGAGCAGGAGGGGTGGGGGGTGATAGCAATGTGTGACAGGCTTTTGTTTGCGTAAATAAACGTGGGTTTTTAGTGTTGTTATTATGCTTAAATTCAATGCTTTGTAACATGTATTTTAGTGTTTATGTATTGACATATTCCCTCAGCCCGTCTGCCGCACTGCCGGAAAAAAGGTTGTTACTTATTTAATGGCGTGATTGAAAACAATACATAAACTCTAATGTCATAAAACAACATATTGAAATTACTAATACAACTAAGAAAAACACGACATTTACACACGCCCCTAACTATGTTATACATGTTTCCCCCCGATTTACTCAGTGCTGGGTGGCGAGGGGGTTAACTTGGGGTATTCGGCTGGGAAGTTGTTGCTGGTGCTGCCCCCAAATCAGCAGGTGCTGAAGCTAGCAATTCCCAACCTCATCTATTTCAGTTTCCCATACACTGAGCGAGCGTGCTCTCCTCGCCGCGGGAACACGCAGAGTGGGGAAGAGGTGAGCTACCCCATCCAAGGACGCTGCCCTCCCTTACTACTTCCCCTTGCGCTGAGGGTCGAGCCTGCTGTGAAGTTATGTTATGTCATCACGCACACTGGAATCGTGCACGAGACCTGCGTGTGTATTTTCAAACTGCTGTATCTCTTGAGCTGACTGACTGTACCAATATGGAACAATACCAGCCATCTTGCTCCTTGGTGAGTGTACAGTGCAGTGACTGTAAACAACCACTTTTATTACATGACAGAGTGCCACATCACTGCCATCCAAATGTAAACAATACGGACACGTGATACCAACACACCACCACCACTTCATCCGCGACGTTCCTATGTACGATGAGGGACCCCGGTGGCCAAGGGGTCAGACCTCTCGGTTCCCATCAAAGCGATCCTGGTTCGATTCCCGGCGGGGTCGGTCCCCGGATTTTCGCATATGGGAATCGTGCCGGACGATGCCGTTGGACGGTGGGTTTTATCGGGGATCTCCCATTTCCCCCGCCCATTCATTCCTGCGCTGCTCCATGCATCACCAACACTTAAGTGCTAACCAAAATCTCTTAACTCACTCCTTCCTGTGTACGACGTGTTCGTAAACGCGCCTACAGATGTGTACGACGGGTACAATGTCCATCATACATTATTGCCGGAATCTACCATAAACTTTCAATTTAAAACTGCAATCATCACCGAATCACAGCAACCAAACTTCACCTTGCCAAAACTTCCTGAGTGTGTTTGTGTTTTGTGAGTGAGTTTGGTCAGCGCTTAGCCTCGAGGTCTTTAGTGCTGTTGAGGATTGACATGAGGTGAGCATGGAGCAGTGCCGGAATGAAATGGCAGGGAAAACGGGAAATCACCGAGAAAACCCGCCGACCAACGGCATCGTCCGGCACGATTCCCACATGCGAAAATCCGGGGCCTGACCCCGCCGAGACTCGAACCCGGATCGTCTTGGTGGGAGGCGAGAGGTCTGAACCCTTGGCCACTTAGGACCCCTAGTATTTTGTGTCTTGTCTCAGGGCCTACACCAGTGTTGTGTGGTATGTTACGTGACCTCGAGAGAACTGGCCAGCATACACACTGGCAAAACAGGCTGTTACCAGTGTTCCCTGGCTGCTGCAGTGAAGAGCGAGCCGTGTTACGACATTAGGCTCCTTCACAACCATGTTAACAGCCATTTTGTGTCAAATCCGAAGAGGATGTTTTGACATGCTTGGTGTGTCACCAAGAAGTCCACCCAAAATGCCTGCCCATGCTGTAATGCCTGTCACGGGATGCTACTACATATGCGTCTTATGCTCTTAGCAACGGGTCTTGCAATAACAGGGTATTGCAACAGTCAAAACCCAACCAGTAACCTCTGTGACCCCACCTAGGCACCTCACTGCTGTCACCTCAATACTGGTAACCACCAACATTATTCAGTACCTACAGGTACCACCACGGTATACCTCCAGTCACGCCGTTTGTGCCTCGGGCAGAACCACCGAAGATGTCGTCTGCCTACACCGAACCACAGACTCCTGTACATTTCCAGTTGCTGCCAACCTTCGCTGGCTTCGACCGCAAGGATCCGAAAGATTTCATCAAGGACTGTTCCTTACAACTACAGAACTACTGTGTTAGCACAGCCGAGTGTCAGCAATGCGTCTGCGACCAGTTACAAGGTAAGGAAAGTGCGTGGTGGCGAGAAGTACGATACTACTGAATAACGTGGCAAGAGTTTGAGTCTGTCTTCACCAGCAGTGTCATTTCAGGTTTTTCTAGGGGGGTGGGGCAAGATTTTGTTTTCCGGCGACAGTGACCTTGTTGCATCTTTTTTATTAATTAAGCATGTATAAAGATATGCTTTAATAATAAATCTTCAGTTTTATGTGCTTAAGTTAGCATTATTTAAATTTAAAAATACAAAAAAATATATTTATACACACAATTCTAAATCCAGGGGTGAGGGCATTGCCCCCCCCCCCCTGTGGCCCCAAATGACGCCTCTGGTCTTCACCCGAAAATTCATAGACACTTACAATTCATTACAGGTACAAAATAAACTAACACTTGGGGCTCAGCATAATGGCGACTCACTCACCGCTTTTCTTACCCGAAAGGTGCATACTGTGCAGTGTTTCCAACCTACCATACCAGAGAGTGAAGTGTTACTTGTTACTGCCAAGACCGCGCTCCCACAGGACCGACAGGCACTTTTTACCCTGGTCACTAGCGGGCTAGATGGGTTCCTTAAGACTGCTGCCATCCTGGAATACAATATGCCATCCACAAGAACTTCACTGGCTACCTGGTCATGCCAACTAACCTCATGTGAACATACTGAGCACCGAAAACAGCAACAATGCTCTAGGCGATGGGGAGATAAGTTTTCTCAGAGTGCTCAGAGGCCTCGAAAATGTTATGTTCCGCGTAGTGACAGCCGAGCTCCTATAGGTTACAGTCAGCTGCTGTGTACCCTATGCTATTTCTGCCCTGGAGGACAAACGTATCACTGGCACAATTACTGCCCGCGCCGACCAGTAAGGACATTGTAGCTCAACGAGCAACACAGGCCAAGTGCAGTAAATGAGTAAATGGGGCATAGGAGCTGGAAGTTTTTTGCCTCTGTACCATACAATACCTATCTGGCACCACAACAAGCTTTTCTCAGTAGGTTAACCGGTTCACAGTGCCAGTTCATTAAAATACCAGTTCATATCAATAACATTCCATGTTTAGCTTTGATTAATACTGCTGCATCTCACAAATTTTGTCCCCCATGTTTCATTTAAAACTATCATTAGGCCATGCAACCATACCATCCAACTTGCAGTAACTAATCTGGAGTGCCAACACTCAGCTATAACAAACATCACAATTACAATACGCCAGGCCGAAACCGTAACTTAAGCGATCGTCTCATGTGAGTTGTGCAAAGCAGTGATACTTGACTTATCGTGGCTCATTGAACAAAACACTTGTGGAGCCGGCAGCCCATCGAATTCACTTTGGTCTAACCGAGCGGAGTATCGCTCGCACTCTACACCCATCTGTGCCAAGTTCTGACCCATCAGACCAGCTAGCAGACATGAACAACGGTGTGCCACCACAGTTCAGGGATGCTTTCCAATACCTGTTGGACAAGCGAAGCGACAAATTTACCATGTGTGACTGTCTTCGCCACCCCACTGTTGCTAACATAACATCAAGCTCAAAAATGGTCTACCTATTTACGAGCCACCCCACAGCTATTTGTCACACCAAGCACATATCATCAAAGAACATGTACAAGAGATGCTACACGACAGTGTTTTTGAGAAATCCAACAGCAAATATAACTCCACCTTAATTTTGGCCTAAAAAATGATGGGATTTTGTGTTTGTGCATCGAATACTGTTCCCTGAGTTCCTTCACCAAATCAGCTGCGCCACCCTACATCAATGTCGGAGACAACCTGGCTACCCTGGCATTGCAAAAATTTTGTCCATACTCGACCTTGGAGCAGATACTGGCAAGTCCCTCTGGGACCGGCTGTCCACCAGAAGATGGCATTCACAAGTCCCGATGGAGGCTGCTACCAGTTCTGTGCCATGTCGTTTGGACTAAAGTGCACCCTGGCCATATTCCAGAATATTATAGAGTGCATTATGGATGGCCTCGTCAGTGAATTTACTCTGACATATCTTGACAATGTGGTGGTCTGGTCGGAGTCCTGGAAATAGCATCCATGCCAACTGTATCTGGTGCTCGAGCGCCTAGTCGTCAATGGGCTCATAGTCTCAGTACCTAAGTGTTGCATGGGCAAAACTTCTGACAACTTCCTGGACATCATGGTCGATGCCGACGGTTACCATCGTTATCCAGAGCACCTCCACATTATCCGGTGCTATCCTTCGCTCCATTCAAGGAAGCAGTTAAAATAGTTCTTTGGGCTCATCAACTGACTACGGGAGTTTGTGGAGGAATTCGCTATCATGACGGCGCTTTTGATGGTCCTATTGTCGCCACAGAAACCCTACAAATAGTCAGCAAAACAGGAAGAAGCCTTTCATGAGATCGAGAGACATTCAGCAAGTGCATACCTTGGCCAGATACAATGTAACCGAACCACTCATCCTTCAAACCGATGCCAGACAAGAAGGCTCGGGCGAGGTGCTGTATCAGTTCGACTACGATGACTGGTGTCGAGTCATTGACTACTCTAACATCAAGTTTGCCCTACAGAGGTACTATGATGTGAATGAGAGGGAGTGCCAAGTGGTAATCTGTGCCATGAGACAGTACCGTTTCTATCCAGAGCGCATGTGCCTCATCCTATGCACGGCCAAGCAGTGCCTGACCTGGCTAATCACCACGCAGGAGGCCCACAGCGAGCTTGCAAGGGGGTCCCTGGTACTCCAGGCCTATGATTTCATTGTCGAGCACATTCCAGGGAAGGACAACCAACTCCGATGCTCTGTCAAGGTTTCCCTGCCCAGATATCATCACTGTGTACGAGGCCAAATGGAAGGACATCTTGCCCCTTACCCACTCAATCGACGAGAATACTGTCAGCCTCAACCAGATTGAGGTTAGCTGTCATACACCTATACATCTTTTCTATGACCGAATTGCCTGCATACAGGTCCAACATCCAGTCGCCCAGAAGTACCGAGATCACTGCGGCACTGGGGTGCGAGAGCGATGGAGAATGGTTGATGGATAAGGGGAGACCTGCTCACCGAAGGCTCATGATCGGTGGACTGTTCGTTCCAGCCACCGTGCGAACTTATGTCCTGCACAACGCCCTCGACAGAACCTTAGCAGGTCACATAGGTGCACAACAGACTGAGAAAAATCCATGCCATCTTCTAAAGGTCAGGAATAGCGCAAAACATGTGGGGGATGTCAGTAAGTGTGTGGCGTGCAACTGCTTCAAGTCTTGCTGGACTGACGGTGTTCAACAACAGCAGCCGCGAGTGCCGATGGAGTTATTTTAGACCATCATTTTGGAACTCATGGGGCCCTACCGCAGAGTCTCCAACAGCAAGAGGTTCGTGCTTGTTGTGATGGTCCAGTTCTCCTGCTGGACGGAGGTCTGTGCCATTGCACACAGCTGAGAGGTGTGAAGTGCACGAATACCAGCGCTAGTATATCCGACATTGGCTTTCGACTTCCACGAGACTGCAAAAAACCTTCGACTAGGTCAGGATTTATATGTGCGAGCACATCCAGCACCCTGCGGGGTCATGCCCACTTGTTTAACCAGCCTCCGCGAGTATTCTGGTACACTAACTTTAAATTTACCACACAAACAAATGTGATGACCATAAGAACCCTTTTGATAATCACAGCCTCCTCCCTTAATACCCTCAGGAGAGGGATCGCTTACGGCTCTGCACATTTGAGGTTGGTATTCACATTCAAAGGTTTGTTTGGCAAATAAGACTTCGGAAAGTAAGGCTTACTCTCGAAGCAAAACTTATTTCATGGGAATTGCCCACATGTAAAGTTTGTGCTCTCAAACTTGTAACACTGGTGTCAGAAGTGGGATAGAGGCATAAAGTAAATTCAATAATTAATTCTGCAAATTAAATCATTACACACAATTGCTACTTAATTAAATTGAACCACTTTATAAATCTTAAGTTTAATTTTCATTGTAAATGTGAATGATTACAAGAAGAATGTCAGTGGAAATAGAAGCACTAAAAGCTCTCATTGAGGGAATGAGTGGCCAATTAAGTGGCCAAATTAATTCAGTCAAAGACAGTGTAAATGAAAATGTTGATAAGAAAATTGATAGTGTAAATGAAAATATTGGTATGAAAATTGATAGTGTAAATAAAAATGTTGATAAGAAAATTTATAGTGTAAATGAAAATGTAGATAAGAAAATTGATAGTGTAGATAATAAAATTGATAGTGTAAATAAGCAAGTAGAGTGTGTTAGTAATCTTGTAGACAGTGTAAGTGAAAAGGTAGACAAAGTGAACGAATTGGTGGACAGAAAAATAGACGATGTTAAAGAAATTGTTTACCAGGAAATAAAGGTTGTAAACGAGAAGGTAGACAACATAAACGAAAAGGTGGAACAGCAAATAATTGATCTAAGGAAGGAGTGGCAGGACTTTCGCCAACGTCAGGAAGGTAGCCATCTTGTTACTGCAGAAGACAAGGTCTGTGCCGAATCAAAACCTCAAGGCGGCGAAGAGAAGACTACGAAGTTTGAACCAGGCTGTAGTGTGATTCACAACGAGGCAGAAAATGGGCTGCAACATGTTGGTGTATCTAGTGTGCCTACATCGAACATTGGAAAAGGTATTTCTGTCAAGCCTGCTCCTTACGATGGCCAGACTCCATGGCGAGAGTACCAAAATCAGTTTGAGATTGTGGCAACCATAAATGGTTGGTCTGACCAGCAAAGTGCCTACTATCTTGTAGCTGTGCTGAGGGGACCTGCCCTCAGTATACTCCAGTCGCTTCCAGAACAACAACGTCTGGAATACTCGACATTAGTTACTGCACTGGAGCTGTGCTTCGGCGACAAGTTCTTGAGACATGCCCACCATGCCCAACTAAGGAGCCGCACCCAGAGATCAGAGGAGCCACTGCAAGAATTGTGGCAGGACATTGTGCGACTCGCCCATTTGTCGCTCGAGGGGTGTCCAGAACAAGCACGAGACATAATAGCAGTCGGCTTCTTCGTCGATGCCATTGCCGATGTAGATGTACGTCAAGCAGTGCGTCTGGCCGCCCCAAGGACTATGCAGGATGCCCTAGCCAGAGCACTGGAGGTCGAGTCTGCAAGAGGACCATCAACTCGGCATGCTGTGCGGGCAGTCGCACTGTCGCGCGACGAGAGAGATGATCGCCTAGGGAACATTCTGAAGAGAATAGAAGCCCTGATGAATGTACTCATGAATAGAATCACTTCAATCACACCTAGCGCTCGACCACAGAGGCAACCAAAGTGTTGGA
>PNEQ01013686.1:0-25867 GCA_003012365.1 Medauroidea extradentata | reverse complement strand
TGCCCTAAACTGGTTAAAAATGGGGTAATGTGCGTTTTCGACTCACATTCGATATATATCGATCCCATAGTTTTGTATATAGCGATGTGATTTTTGTTTAGGATTGATGCTTACTCAAATACATAAAAAGAAATTTCAGGAATTTTCGAAATTCGCCACCTAAGGACGTGAAAAGGGGAGAAAAGTGGTCAAAAGCGTTTTCAATTAATCGTCGATATATCTTGAACCCAGCGGGCTAATGTAGTGTTTTTTACGTCCACGAGATACCAATAAAGTATTCTAAAACGTGATTCAAGGGTTTTTCGAAATTTACTCTCTTAAGTGGTGAAAAGACCTTGAACGTGTTTTTAGATAAATCCTCGATATCTATCGAACCCGTCGAGATATACAATTAATTTTTGCTTCAGGATGATGATTACAGAAATTATCGCAACACGGTTTTCAGATTTTTCGAAATTCGATTTCTCAATACTGTGCAGGGGTGATATATGTTTTTTTAGTGAATGATCGATTTTAATTCAACTGAACGGGCTAGCGATGTGATTTACACTTCAGTTGGATACTTATACAAATGTCACAGATGTAAATTTAAAATATTTAGAAATTCGACACCCAAAGGGTGAAAAAGCAGAAAATTTGTTTTCCATCAACCCACGATATCTATCTAACCAGTAGCGATATTGAGGTGTTGTTCGCGTCAGAGTGATGCTTACGTAAATATTAAAAAAAAATATGTATGTAATTTTTTTCTATATAAGAAACGTGATTATTAAGAATAAAACTTAGTTGGTCAATAATCAAGGCAGACGATCCGAAAAGCAGGAACGAACAGCGAGAAACAACTTATACAGGAGTTTCACTACAGTAACCTATCGAGACGTGGTGATGTACAACCTCTATGAGCCCAGGACACATATTTTTTTTTTAATAAATTTTATTTTCATGAATTATTTCGACGTTACGTGACGCAGTTGTTTGTCACTCAGGTCTAAATTCCGGGAGGTCTGGGCTCGAATTCCGTTAAAAGCTGCGTGGAACGTTCAATTCTGACACACAAAAACTACAAGGCAGATCGAATTAGTGCAATTTACATTTAGTCTTTAAAAGGGGTAAAATTGCAGTTCGCTTTCCACTTAGGTTCCTCTACAAAATCAGCTTGACATATCGTCGGTATACTGCCAAATGTGATTAAGTTATAAATGCTATTTCGTTTAAAAACAGTATTAAAATGTAGATATTAACAAAAATGTGGTATGTTACTATACTGTGACACAACAGTACAAAACGACGAATAGACTTTAAACTTGGGCAATTGTTCGTGAACAACCTATACATATTCGTAGCATTTTTATAATTTTATCTCATTTTGACTTTGTCACTTTTGGCAGTAAACCGACGATATATCATCTCACTAATCTCAGGTTTGGGGCACCAAATACGTTTCCGCGAAACCTTTACCCTCTGAAACTTTGTAATGTCAATAAAGTTAAAGTGAATATTTTGAAAATATATAATTGAGGGCGCCGTCATCAATGGTTGTGCACAGGTTAAAATGATGTTTCTCATTCGATTAACCTCTTACCTTAGGTGTCTGTAACTACCATAGAACGTCAAATATGCAGGGCTATAAATAAGGCCCAGGCGAAGTCGCTGTTAGTGGCAGGGTCAAACTTAAGACTGCTTTTCGCATGGACAGCTATAGCTACTTATCCTGCTGCAGAGTTAGTTCAACTAGCCGCTTGGACATTCTAATACTTGATTAATGAAGTATCATTTGTTTTATATACGAAGAGATTATTCTGTTAAAGTAAATATTATCAGTTACGAATAATACTCGCGAGCAAAGCCGCGGGGGACTGCTAGTTTGTTAATAAACGGAATGTTGTTCTCAATTATATTGAAAATTTCTAAACGTTTTGTGTGAGGTATCTTGCAGATTAACAACATCCATTATTACTTCCGATCGCGGGTGTAAACACGAAATCTTAGGAATGTGCGCCAACTGTGCACTTACCTTTTAGTCCAGTAATGTATATTTAATTTGAACTATGTCTCCTGTTTTCTAACCAACGAGAGTTTTTTTTTTAAGAAATGTTACGAGCTATTAAAACATAAACATTACATTTCAAATTTTCATATTCTGAAATAAATTTATAGTACATGGCGAAAACACGTCTAGTATTTTATTAAGGTTCATCAATTAAAATTACACAACAATAATTTTGGTAGTCTACATGGGTGGCCAGAATTTCTAAGAAAAATTATTTTATAGTAACAATAATTTATTCAGGTCTACGTAACGTAAACCTTCTCCGTAAGTTATGCTAAAAGAGAAAAAATTAATTAATCGGGTTGGAGAATATAGAAGCATTATTAGTCCAAGCAATGTGTAGTTTTACCCCAAAAAAATTGAGTTTTGAAAATTAGCAGAAAGGCATGGTTTTGCATCCTTGATAACATAAATAATTTGCGACCTCAACTCGTCTCCGCTCGCTCCACCATATTGAAAAAATTGGCATCCAAAATCAGTTTTATGGCAGTAACTTCGGTCTGCTCTAGACATAAAGGAGTTTTACAAATACTGTAGAGCATCAAATTCTCTACAAATTTTGAAGGCCTACTTAAATGTTTTCTGTGAAGTGAATAGTGTTTTGTTTAATCATTTTTTTTACCACAGTAGGCTATAATTGTAAAAATTGCACAAGTGTTTGCGTATTTAGGTGACACATACAATCAATTTGAGTTTTGTACTCTTTTCCACTCCACCATAACACGAGACCGCGGCGGCCGATTGGTCAGATCACTCACATCCAACGAAGGTGATCCGGGTTCGATACCCGGACGGGGTCTGTTCCCTGTAGTCTCTCATGTGGTAATCGTGCCGGACGATGTCGCTGGCCGGCGGGTATTCTCGGGGATCTCCCGTTTCCCCTACCCTTCACATTCCAATTCCTCTCCATTGTAGGGCCTTATCAAATGTCATAAATAGCCTATGGGAATAGAATCTACGTTCGGATTTAGATACTCTGGCAATTATTTATGTAATATTTTCTACGATAAAGTAGATTAATCGGCACATTTCATTTGTTCACACACTAACTTGAAATCGAATCCTCATCAAATGATACCGGTGGTCAGATTTGTTAAGAATGTATCCCAATTCTCTTTAAGTATATACACATCCGTTCTTGACACCTCCAGTGACGTCACCAAGTACATACTTAATACTGTCCGAATTCTCCGTACGGTACGCAGAGACTATACACTTGACAATTACACGAAGCTGCCTACTTGTTGGGTGTTTTCAGTAAAATAGCTTCGGCTAACCTATTGGTTTGAACTGATAATGATATTTTGTAAAGGTTATGTAATAATCCAGACTGCAAATTAGCTAAGTATATTCGAAACATACTTCAGCTGTAGCCTACGTGTTTATCTTTGTACCCTGAACAAAATTTCCGAAAAATAGTTTAGTAATTAATTTTATTAAACTTTATGCTGATATTATATTACTGTATCAGTTCAGCATTGAAAAATTTTAATAATTACTTTCTTATTTTAATTACTAGTCTAATCCGTAAAACGTTTCAGATTTATTAACGTTCTTCTAGTTCCATCAACAACTATATTTACATTCCATTAGGCTCGTTTCTGATAATGCAATCAGTGCCATAGTATGAAAACGTGTAGACCTGTCCTAATAATCTAAATAAGTATGTACCTGGTGAGAGTAAACTGGTGAGCATACTTAGCCTACTGACTATAATGATACAGCCTAATAATCCATAGGAATTTAGATATCACAGCGTGACTAAATTAAAATCACTAAGAAAAAGAGCATGGGGTTATTACCAAATATTTTGACGAAATCCTAACCCAAACAAACATAAATTTAATTTAGGAAAATTCTTGTTAGATATGGTTCGAAGTTTACAAAATGACTAAACTGTCTCAAACTGACTTCAGTTTAACAAAGTTACTTCAAAGTGGACATTAAATTGTTTACATATTTCGAAGTTTCTAGAACTGTCCTTGTTGGCTGATGTAACTCAATCATAAATGAATCAAAAATATATTTAGGAACGTAGAAGAATAAATAACTGAATATCAAAGTATTACGCATTGATAATTTCAAAACAGTAGAAAATATCCATAAAAACTTTACAAATAAGTTCTTGAAGACTTTGTATTTTAAACGTGTAGTATGTGTAACGTTATTGGGAAAATATTTAGTGTGCTTTGAGTAATCGTGTTAAATTACTACGAGAAACTTAAATGTGTTTGACTCAAAACTAAATAGTGTTACAACTGGTTTTCTTCTTATTTTAACATACATTACGAAACAAAAAATTCTGCACACAAGACTTAAAATTGCTACACATTTTCTGAAGCCAAATTTAATTTAATTATATATTTTTCCTCGGGAATTAAAATAACAAGCAGCACACTTATTAATTAAAGAACTCATATTATTATCTATATTCTTACCTCTTTAAATGTGCGTCTACGGTTGTGTTGATTATCTAAATTCACAGTTCGTGTTCCTTGTCAGCTTAAATTACGGCCATCTGAAACAACATATCCAGAATTATTCTAATACAACAAAATATAATAATGAATATTATATAATTATAATAACAGTTTATCATTTCTCTAAATACAGTACTACAAATTTCCGAAATTAAATCCTTATATATTTAATTACCAGCTGAATTATTGGTTAGTTACTATATTTACATGTGAAAAATACAAAAGTTCTCAAACGTATTCGTTTTCTGGGTCTAAAAAAATCTATTGATATTCTTTTTGCGTATTTACAAATTTACGTCAGTTTACAAATAACCCATACTATAAATCCGTAAACTGCAGTAATAGGTAAAATAAGTAGTGGAAATCTCGTGGAAACACTTGTAACACGAAATTTACGTTGACGTAAAATACTTTTTTTTTGTACCACTTTGGAGATATTTGACACGATGTGAAGTATTTTGAAATAGCAATGCCTATGTGAAGATTAGCATTCCACTAAGAACATTAAGTTATGCTTAATTCGGTAGCAAATTTAGAAAATTGAAAGAAAATTTAATAACACCGCCATTACATTTTCGGCCATTAAACATTATAGAGTAATATACTTGAGTGAGAAGATGCAAAAGAAAAATGAACCTACAAAATAAGAAACTCTTTATTAAATTTAAAGGCAATAAAAAATCTATTGTATGTTTTAAACAATAAATCTTTACAAATATTTATTTTAACGTTAATTCCAAATTACACGGGAAGAAATGTTTCATGTGAAAGAAAATAATAGGTTTATGATTAGAGGCCGTAAAAATTCGCGAGTTCACTGACCTGTAAGCTAGCCTCCAAGAACATATGTGTACTGAATGTGATAGCAACTGTTTATTAGCTGGTCGATGAGACAGTGAAGTGGGCCTGTATTCAGCTACAGTTTTAATATTGGCTCAGCTACTTCCAGGAAGTGTCGAGTAAGTCAACGGTCAATTATGAACGTGATACAGACCTATAGTTGCTGGAACTCTAGCTTACGCCTAAAAGAAAACGCGAATTTTTCAGATATCTATTAATATTATATATATATATATTCCGTAAACTATTGTTAGTTAAAAATCTTTCAAAAATTTCTTTTATGATTACTAGCACGCTCTTATGACGTCATTACATTGGCTCCTCGACGTAATAGACGTTACCGTGCTACCCTATTCCTTGCATTTTTTTTTTTTTACAATTATTTCGAAGGGAAAATTTGAAGAATATAAATACAAACCTTATGTAAATCACGTTGTAAAAGACCGGAAAAAATCGCGGGTTCACCGACATGTAGGCTAGCCTCCAAGAACATGTGTATTCAAGCAGGCATTATCTGCTCACTGGCTGCTCTATGACGGCTGTGATATGTGCCTGCATTTAGTTGCTTCTGTACTGTTGGCTAAGCGACTTCCAGTCACGGGACAATTGCGAAAGTGGCACGAACTTTCAGTTGCTGGAATTATAGCTTGGAGCCAAAAGAAAACGAGACTTTTTCGGGTCTTTATAGTCATTGCCCATTTAAGAGGAACTTACATTTTGATTTCCTAGGAATGTTTGTTACATTCGCGATTGGGATTCTGTAGACTAAACATAGCACTGAGGGCTACGAATCAATAGTAGATATGTAGTTCGGCTTAATTTCTAATCTACAGCGAGATCATTGTATGTGCAGAGAATCAAAAGCCAACTTAAGAGTCCGTGGTAGATAAATACACGCTGAAAACATCAATTGATTCCTACGCTTTTTTCAAAGTCAATGTGGATAAAATACTAAATGAAAATCCCAGATAATGGTATTTGCCAACTTTATGAGTAATTATTTATCCAGAATTACTAATTCGTTACGCGTGATCTCTTGCGCCGCAGTTAAATGCACGAGGTTCCGGTGTCAGAGATTGTGCCTCAGAAGTTCGTAACACTGCAAATAATTTTGTTTAAAACGTCGGCTAGAACTATTGTCTGGGGCTGCTATTGTTTAACTTTCGGAAATTAGCTTCAAGAAACCTACAGTTATAGATTAATGCCTTTAGCGTTGAATTATGTACCACGCCCTCTTAAATAAAACATTCACTGCCTTCCGCCCTTCCTTGTCAAACGAACACCTCACACTCACTTAAGCAGCAGCCAATTAACACGTTCCCGATAAAGTGAGCACTGCTTACATTTTCATTCCAAACACATTGAATCTACCATTACTATTTTCAATACGATAAATACCATGATACCGCACACCTGTGTAAACGTATCGCCCCTCTCAAAACTTATAGTCGCTATGGCCCCAATAAAATACATTCTTTAGTTATTACATGAGGGGATCAGAATTTAAGTGAAATATAAGTTACTTATTTGACTACATTGAGAATATTAAGTATTGGTAAAGGGGATGATATATCGCGGGAAAACTTGACTGTTGGCTGGGTTTCAACGAACCTTCAGTTGACCAGAACACGACTGGCTTTCGCTTTTATGTGGAGCTGTTGCCCTATTTGGCTGATCCAACAAGAATCCCGTTATTGTTATATTCGATGCCTACTATTGGTTTGCAGATAGCTACGTTGTGTCAGACGTATATCACCTAATCATATCTGCTGTAATTAACTACAGCGTTTTCAAGGGTATGTTGGCACAAAACATTTTCGCGATATACCATCCTCCCTAAGTGATGGCTTAATTTTTCATGTCTCACGTTTAAAAATAAAGTGATTTAAGTCAGGACTGCCTTCGTTAATACGTTAATCTGTTGGAGGGATAGAAAATCGTTTTAGGTTTTTTTTAAGAGTTCCTACGCAAATCACTTTATTCTGCAATACTAAGCAATCCTGACTTACTTCAATTTCATTCTAACCCCCTCATATTTGTTGGGAAGTACTCAATTCCCTGTTTATAGACTATAGCTAGAGGCACGAGTATTTCGCGTATTAATCTGGCAACAGCGTAGACTTCTCAGACCTATACACACACTGACCAAAGTCAAATATCTGTTGGTTTGTAACCGTAACACGTGTTACAACCACGGCTTGTTTCCTAATTTATCACTGGCTTGCAATCGTCAAAGATGTGTTAAAACAGGTGTCGTCTAATCACAGGAGGAGGAGTGAAGTATACATTATTGGCATTCAACCTGACCTAGAATCAATACGCGAAATAATCTTGCCTCTAACTATAGCTGAGGATAGAGTGTATATAGGACCATAGAGCCCATCTGGTAGGCGGTCTTGTACAGAATCGTCACTCATTCCGCTGCAACATTCATTGTGCCGATTAAATACTGCTTTTTATGGGCGCAACCCAAAATCTGCACCTGCGCTGCATTGAAACTAAATACTCCTGTATTGCCATAGAAGACCCGTTTAACTTGATCTGCACTTACGTTGCGCTGCGTCGGTGCAAATAGCAAGTGGGCGATATTTAATCGGGGCACTGAATAAGAATACTGCAACACCACACATCTGTAATTTACTGGTACAATCCCAAGATACAGAGAGTTGAAAAAATCCAATCACTTACCATGAAGCAGATATAGACGTAGTTGTGCAAAAAGGAAACAACTCACAGTTTACTGTAGGCAAGATATTCTAGGAAGAAACTATACTCTGTCCAACTAAACTACTTCTTCTTGGCTCTTTATTTTTCTTCAGATATAATAATTCAAGGCGGCCGCATACCTCACGCTTCAAATGCGTTGCAGTGTGTTCGTAAACAGGATTTTTCTACGAAAATATTCCACGTGTGGCCATTGTGTCAACGTACGAAAAGAAAACAAACTTCAGACAAGGTCGGAACCTCATTGTTAAGACGCCACGCTCATTAAAAACACTGCTTCTAAGCCCTCCAACGTGGCTAAAAACGACCTGTTCAGACTTCCGTACTTCAAAATGTACTAACCGGATATATGTGAAACTCAGATTGCGACCTGCACTGAACTTAGTTGCAGACTTTCCACCAATAAAATTATATGGTCACAGCTTAATGTCCTACTGTAAAAACCGTTCGGCGGGAACCTTGCACGCTAGTTCAGCGCTTGGCTCGTTGAGGCGACGCGGCATTTGATGCGCGCTTCAAGGTCGACCTTACTGCTCCGTCGCTTATGAGCCTCTCATGCGCAGATAGGCGGCACCCTTAATGCTTGTTTTTTTGTTAGACCATATATTTTGGACCGTACCCTCCTACGTGACATTATCTCAAAATATATTACTGTGTTGGTTGGTTACTTTTTGCATTAATACGTCTATATGGAGATGTGCACTTAATTAGTTGGAAAATTTGTTCCACCAAAAAATCTGTGGCTCTACACATAACTAAGGATACCGGATTTTGTCGAAAATATTTCTGCACCACCTTGTGTCAACGTCTTAGTTCCACCTCTGTAGTTCTGCTTCTTTGTTATAAGCAGAGTATCTGTGTATAAATACGTTTCTCATTTGAATCTACCAATCAGTATAACGTTAAGACACGCGAGAGTTAAATTGAGCCAATCACTGACCATGAAGCGGAGCCACAGATGTTCACACGAGCCACTGAACCAATGCAGAAATATTGTTACCAATAACCGGGGTTCCTGCACATTACTTATCGACAGAGTTGCAAAATGTAACATAGTAGGCCTTAGTATTAATTAGTCGTACTTATTTGTCGGTTAGTTAGTGTTATGGTTTCCGAACTAAGTTTCCTCCATTGTAGGTAATTAGTTAATCGTACATAGCAGAGAAACCTTCCACAACGGTTTACGTATCTAGATAGGTATTATTCTAAAATAAACAACACCTCGACATCACGTATAGATAGATTCACAATTTCACGGCTAATATATATTTGCATCAATTGGTATCAATTTATTTTGTGCACATCTGTAGTTCTGCTTCACAGTCGGTGATAGTATGTTTTAACTCTTATTTGTCTTGGGTATATACTGACGAATCACAGACTTAAGTGCTACAATTGCCTTACTCTGATTGGTGCAGTCAAATGAGAGACCAGTCTGAACAAAGGCAAACTACCAATAACAACGAAGCACAGTCACGTAAGTCATTGAAACAAATTATGCAAAAATCTTTTCGCGACAAAATCGTCGCTCTACATATAGATAAATATCGAAGGTTATTAGAAACGAAAGTCAACATGTTTTCTCTCATTAGGCTACATGTGTCAGATTTCAAATAGTCTTGAAATACGAGTTTAGGTATTTGTATAAAAAACCAATGAAAGTGATAGTCTTTCACAATGATAGCCCATTTGGTTCAAGCTACATTTACAATTCATTAAAAATAGATTTCACCATTTACTGCCCTGATGAATCGAATCAAGAAGAATTATGAAAACTTATTTTGCAATTATATCATTTAAAGTGAAAAGTAACTATATTCTAGACGGGTGCGTGCGATACATATCGATGGTTAATCGAAGAAGATGTCGAACGGCGAAGAATCACATTAATAACATTTTTATGTGTATCTGATTTAATAGAAAATCCCGACGATTGCTTTTTAGGTTCAAATACATCGAAGCTTCACTGAAAAAAAAAAACATTATCACCTACTTGCAACTTTTTCTCAACTAAGGTGTTGAATTAAAAAAAAACCTGAGACGTCACTAGGTCAACGTTGAATGGATTCGACATAAATCGATAATTAATTAAAAATACTTTCACATGTTTTTTTATTCGTAGCGTCCAATTTGGAATAATGTTAACTATTACGTATGCAACACCCTAAGGCGAATATCACTTTGATATCTTGAGTGGTTCAACAACTACGGCAGAATATTCGAAAACACATTTCACATCTTTTCACACTCTAAATGATCGAATTTCGAATAATCTTAAAATCATAATTCAGAGATTTGTTTAAGTACCCGGTTAAAGTGAAAATCACGATAGCCCTGGGTTCGAAATATGCAGAAGATTCATAAAAACACACAGACTACATCCCTTTTCACTCCTTAGGAGTCGAATTTCGAAAACTTGTTGCATTGCTTTTTGGGAAATTAACATCATCATTCCCAAATAAAAAGCATATGTCGAATGGTTCGATAGGTATGGAGAGTTAATGAAAACACATTTCACGTCTTTTAAAACCTCTTACGTGACGAATTACGAAAAATTTAGGAAATTCCATAATATGCGTTGGTGTAGTTAAACTGAAAATGTCGATGATAGCCCGTACGAATCGAGACTCAACAACGAATTTTTGAAAACTCATTTCCCTCTTTTTCCATCACCTTAAGGGGGCCGGCTACCTCATGCTTCAATTGCGTTGCAATGAGTTCGTAATCAGGTTTTCTCTACAAAACAATTCCACGTGTGCCCATTGTGCCAACGTACTAAAAGGAAACTCACTTCAGACAAGGTCGGAACCTCTTAATGCACACACTATGCTTATAAAAAAACATTGTTTCTAAGCCCTCCAGCATAGCAAAAAACGGCTTTTTCAGACTGCCATACTTCAAAATGCACCGTAAACCTACTTAGACCTAGCGGGGTAACTTTGACAACTCAAAATTTTGGTTTATATGTTATTTATTGACGAAAGTTTCAAGCATTAGCTGTAAGGATAAAATGAATTATTTAAAATACTTGCCTTAGATTATCTGTTTATTTACCAGAAAACCCAAAAACAAATATGTAAAATTGTCAAAGTAACCCCGATAAAGGTCGGTACTAACTGAATGAATGCGAAACTCGGATTGCGACCAGCAGTAAATTTTACTACAGAAGTTCCACCAGTAAAATTAAGTGGTTATCGCTAAGTGTCCCATAGTAAAAATAATTCGGCGGGGACCTTTCTCGGTATTTCAGAGCTTGACTCGTTGAGGCGATGCGGCATTTGATGCGCGTTTCAAGGTCGCCCTTATGTCTTCGTCATTTCTGAACCTCTTACGTGCGGGTAGGCGGCGCTCTTAAGGGTCTAATTTCGAAAAAATTCTTCTTAGCGCCAACGCACAGAAGAGAACCCACTGTCAAAATCTCAAGTTTCTAGGTCAAGTGATTTTAACTGTCCTTTGACATGTATCAGTCTGACAGGTGAAAAAAATATTTCGAATACATAGCCTACAGGAGAAAACACGAATTTGGCAATACGATGTTTATGTGAGAGCTAAAAGTCAACTCAACGTGAATTCTGTAGTACGATACGTTATTCAATACTGACAAAAGCATAAAAATTATTCTGCTTTGAAATCATGAAACGTAGCACAGCAAACGAGAGTAGTTAGAATATATTGAGGGGGAAAATGAAAATAATAAATTTGTAATTGGCCAAATAAAGTCCGACTAATGAAGCATCATCTGTATTTTAAACAGGGGTCTACCTCTTTTTAGTGAGACCGCATCATTTCACCAGTAATTGGAGGAAACAAACAGGCTACCGCATTTAATTACATCGCATATTTTTCGTTTCACCGAGTAAGGATTGTGACATCAAGCCGTCCAGTTACTTTATCAAACTCGGTCATATGCGTGTAATGAGTACTGGCTGATATTAATAATTTTATGATCTTTGAAAGATTTTTGCAATGGGATGTATGACAAGATGGGTATTCATGGATGTACGCCATTGCTTGCGAATGTTGCCAAGTCGCAGATAAACCCACAAAAACATAAAAATACAAAGATAATAAAAAGTGTAACTAAATTAATTTTTTCGTAATTTTGTTATAGTTTTGATTTTCTTTGTATTTTTATGTTTTTGTGGGTTTATCTGCGATTTGGCAACATTCGCAAGCAAATACTCGTCTTAATTATTTGATATTATTTTCAAGTGGCTCTTGTTTTTCTTAACCACACGGGCTTTTTCAGTACTTTTAACACCGTCTTCGTTGAATTTTGTTTATCACTATGCTGATGAATGCGACGCATTTTGGGGTTATGGGACCGAGCAATCCTGCACGCAAGTTAAGTTATTAAATTAAATACGTTACGTTGTTGTAATATACATAAGTCACTGTTATAAAAGTCGACCTTGTAAACAATATTTTATATAATTAGGCCCTTCTATATCTTAGAGCGAGAAATGTTAGCCATAAGGAGGAGTCTGTCGGCCATATCGGTAACTGAAAAATGTGGTTTCTGACCATAGCAACGTGCATAATGTTGCTACGGGTTGACCAAGCATAATCTCGTTTCTCAGTTTGCGAATTTACGCTAAGTGGATGACATCTGGTGGTGGGATATTGTACTAATTTAATAGGTATATACAATGTTATGGCCGTAAGGATATATAGTGCTTAAGAGTTTTTTATTTTATGAACTTTCTAATTTTACATACGTATTTTGGCATTTCAGGATATTAAAACCATCTGAAATTAGTATTCTTCCATACATGAGTGTCGAAATTATTCTAGTAATGGCACTTTTATGCACAATTTCCCAAATAACGGAATTTTAATCAAGATTTTGGCGAATATGTTAGAAATCGACAAACCTGTTAGACGGTCCGTATATGTTTGTGGGAATAATTTTAAGAAAGAAGATTTATGCTGCAATGATAAGATATGTTTATGCACTGTACATATGTAACTGACATAATAAATTATGGAGAGCTATACATTACTGTTTATCTTAGAGACGATATAAGTGAGGCAGGCTTACAAAATACGATGCTCTGTGTGATTTAGTGATACAAAGTTTGTTACTACATGCACTTAATTTTAGATCTGATGAGGCGGTCCATCAGTCTTCGATTTTTGAGACATAATGTCTTAATGTTGCTACTGCGAGAAGCAACTCCACATTCCATTAAATGTTTCTGATTCCTCGATAAACGGCCGCTGATAATAATATATCCATAATCCTTAATTTCCTACATTTACACAACTGGCTCAAACAAATTCCAATTTCAAAATTACGCCTAGTTTATTGCAACATTACACAAAAATCCCCATTACAACACAGCATAACAACATCTTGTTTATACCTGTTAAGGCCTAGCTCTTTATTTTATCAATAGTTTAGAAAATATTATTTTTAACGCAAATTAATGCATATATCAAAAATTCATTCTGGCAGTTTGAACACATATACCATCGTTTGTACCACAATTTTTCTGTTGCAATACACCAAACATAATTTTATATTTTTGCCCCTGAAATAGTACATATTTTGTTGTCAAAATAAGCCAAAATGAAGCAAAATAGTGTTTTGATAGCAAACGGTTCATTATTTAAAAACAACGCCCTGGCAAAATTGTGTATCGTATGACTGAACACAGTCTCAAATTTTTTCAAAGCAATTGGTTAAAATATATTCGAGTGTATTTGCAATTGTTAGAAATAAATGAAAGATCATGGCCTGAACACCACAAATTTTAGTTATGCAGTGCTGCGCTCTGGAGACAAAAAATTCGCAAGTACACCTACAGGAACAGCTGACTGTACTTCGAAACAACTCCGCCATATTGCTAACTGATTAAACAAATTGGGCTTGGCGTCAGTATAGGCTGCTATATGCTCCATCTGTACTGTTCTCTCATCTCTGACAATTGCATACAATAGAACTTAAAACATTAAGAGAGCGTGGTAGATAAATAAACGCTGAAAACATCAACTGACTTCTACGCTTTTTTCGAAGCCAATATGGATAAAATACTCAATGACAATCCTAGATAATGGTGCCAACTTGAGTAAATATTTATCCAGAATTACTAATTCGTTACGCGTGATCTTTTGCGCCGCAGTTAAATGCACGAGGTTCCGGCGTCAGAGATTGTGCCTCAGACGTTCGTAACACTGGAAACAATTTTGCTTAAAACGTTGGCTAAAACTGTTGACCAGGATTGCTATTGTTTGATTTTCGTAAATTGGCTTCAAGAAACCTATACTTATAAATTAATGCTTTTAGCGTTGAATTACGTACCTCGCCCTCTTAAAGACGTTTACTTTGTAGTGCTTTGTGTGTTCATATTCGTTCGCATCTATTGCCTTTGGTGTTGTGATTGTTGTCCTCGTCCATGGTCTAGGAAGAAAAATTCTTGGCACGGCGGCATGCTCTACACAAAGACAAAGTAACTCCCATTTTGTCCCCAGTAGTTCCGCGAACAGCCGAGCGCTAGTAGTCCTTTAGTGAAAGATTTGCCTTGTTTACATTTGGCGGAGTTACGATTGTTACAGTTATTTACATAAAGTAACGTTTTCGTTGTAAGCTGGAATTGTAGAAATTCTGAAATTAATGTAGAAAATTTTAATGACGCCAAGCCTTATGTTGCTCCCGACTCAATAAATTGCGTTTTAAGTGTGCTAAAAATTACGTTCTTCGACTGTTGTAGCAGATGGCAACACCGAGGAAGGAATTTTTTTTAAGCCCTGGTACTTAGTATACAATAAATATTTCATTTGCGCACATCTACGGTAAACGCATTCGAACAAATTCTATTCTTTCCTGTCCTACAAAATTTTGGGATCTTGCAATGTGCGTCTACATGTAAAAGATGTTAGCCTAATATTAACCAGTAGACCTATGTTACTAGCTTAGAGCATGGATAACTAGAGATAGTTTTGGTGCCTTTGTTGTGAAACCTACATCTAGCGATAGGCAAAATATACGAAAACCGCTACAAAATAATTAATGTTGCGACATCCATTTGTAAAGACCTTTACAAATGAGATTTATAGACTACTGTATCTTTTACAATCAATAAACAACAGATTCATTTTTATTCATTCTTTAAATTACTGGAAAACAAAAATGCCGAGACAATGTAAACAGAACATGTAAACAAACTCTTATTTTACATGAAAATGAACGAAAATCGATGGATGCTGGTAATTTTGCGACAGCGAATCATTCTGCATATGCTTCTTTAAATGCGAGTGATATTTAAATACAATATGCTCACCGCTATGTAGTAATAATTATGAAACCTGTTTCGCTCGGTGCCCATCAACAACTGATTAGATCTAGGAATCACTTCACAGCCTGGAAAGGGATAAGCAATCAGCTCTCTAGTTGACATCTACGCTCTAAGGTTACTAGGACTCTAACCTTATTTTCGTTTACTAGTGAAATTGTTTGTAATGGTGATTAAATAGCAAAGAGCATATTGCCGACGACATTTACAGAGTGTTCAAAACAAACTACTTCCAGCCACAACAACTGTAAAGAATGGTTAAGGTAGGTTAGGTTGAAGTACAATACCAACATTCACTAAAAAGAATTACAAAAAAAATATTCCAACACTGACCCTTTGAACATGATAAAAATATGTCATTTGTAAAATTCCGACAGTTTTGCATAGTTGACCCCTAATTTCTGGCTACATTTTTCTACATTGAAAAAAAAAATTATTGCTGAAAAAGTGTACATTCTCTAGATTTTCAAATTTTTTCTTCTGTTATATAGACAATTCCTATAACAACTTCACATTTTATGCTGTGAAATCTTCCTAAACCAAATACAAAACAAGACAAATCTTTCACTAAATGGCAACCAGCGCTGCGGTAGTTAGTGAAACTATCAGTGATATAAAAAATGAGTCACATTTTATTCCTCCGTGTGAAGACCTTTCATGTATATACCGTGTCCTCATCTTTTTTGTCACCATTATTCATACACGTTATTTTTGTTGTTATATTTTATTGTTCGTCTGTCGTTTTATTCTGCCTTTTTTCTTGACGATTCGACTATATCCCATTCTGGAATATATTTGTGTATTTATTTATTGGTATTTTTTTATTGTATCATCTTTCTGGATGTGAATACATCGCTTTCCGGAATTGTACGTATTGCTATACATTTGTTTCACGACCGAGAATTAAAAAAAAAAAAAAAAAGTCGTGGGAAACGTAGCTACAGATCTTACATTTCAGTAGACATGTAAAAATTGAACTAGGAACCCATAACAAGGTCTTCTTTGATGGAATCGAACAAAAATGCATAATTTTGTAAAATTCTATAAAAAATTATGAGTTCCGTGTTCAGTTCCTATGTGGCAACTGGAAGGTTAGAAAAATAACTATGATTCCAGGTTAAAATTTTGTCGTGAAACAAAAATAGGCAATATATACGAGGGGGGGGGGGTCAACGGTTCTTAAGGGTCTTTAAGTGCGATATAATCATAATTTTATATTTATATTAAATATTGTTCGTTTTGTAGAATATACTTGTGAGTGCAGTGTCCTCTTACGAAACAATTTTAACTCGCATAGTTTTCTCATAACGGTGCGTCAAAGTCAAAATTTGCATGTCCTGCTGCCGTGCTAGGTGCGAAAACCAAGTGCTTTACGTAAGTGAAATAATTCACAGTGAAATGAGATGGCACGAGCTACGTAATATTTTTTTTTTTTTTTTTTTTTTTAATCTTGCGATCCATTTTTGTATTTAAAAAAAACTTCTATATTTTCAACTATTTTCCTGTACTTTTGCGATTTAAAAAAAAATCAAATATTACGTTATGGTATTTTAAATACTTCGATGCATAGCTCATGGGATGTAATATCACAGTGAATCATTTTATTCAAGTAGGTCAGTTGGTTTTCACTATTTGCGTGGCAGCAGAACAATCGAACTTTTACTTGGTCGCACCGTTGTGAGAAAACTACGCCAGCTAAAATTGTTTCGTAAGAGGAAACTTTACTCACAAGTATAGTCTACAAAACTAACAGTATTTCATAAAGATATAAAATTACTATTTTATCGCACTTGAACACCCTTAAGGCGGCCGTCTGCCCAGCCGCCGACCGGTATGAAAAGTTTCAGACGTTACCAGTTTGTACGAAAATCGTTCACCGCACATGTGTGATGTCTGCAGAGGAATAGCATTTAAGACTAGGTTTCAGTCGCCATATTTAATCATAAAATTGTTTTTAATTGTAAGAAGAAAGGTTTTAAATATGCGATTATACCTCAAATTCTATTTAGATTTCGCTCCAGTACGGACCTTGCGATTTAGCTGTTAACTGATAATTACGCGGCAATGTGTGTGGCAAATTTTTTTTATATTCATAATTTGCCCGACAAATTGCGACCCAAATATACATTACTAGCTCTATTGCCAGGCTTGTATTGTAGTTCAAGGTAAATAGAATTCGCAGTATAGTTGTCAATTTAACATTTTTCTTCTCAGAATTAAAAAAATAAATAAATAAAATTCAATATGGCGACTGAATCCGAGCTATAAACCATATTTTCTAGCGGCCCGAAAATGGCAACAGATGAAAGATTTTTAGGTCTTCTTTTAGGTATGTGAATATTGGCTCAGAATCTTTAAAAATGTGTAGGCGTGTGCAATACACCTTAAGCTTTAATAATACGTCACAAAATGATTGTGTCAGCACTGGAAGTCTCATACAGGCGCGTTGTCGGCAAGAATACAGCACTACAGTTCAATGACCTGCGCCTGGAGGCTAGGGTGAGACATATGCGCGTGCAAAGGGTATGTGTGAGTGAGGCGAAAACCGACGAGGCGTTACGAGAGATGTCGGCCGGCACATACATCGTGGCATCGCCTCTACGCCTAGAGTTGTAGGCTAAATACGCGCGCAGTGTCCCCGCCGTAATGTTTTTACTGTGGGACCTAAATCGGTGACCCTATCTATTGAACGCGTCACTGTAGCAAAGTCCACTGTACTTGTAGACCTCAATTTCGAACAAATCTGTATATATCTTGAGAAACAACCGCGTGAAAAAGCCGATTTTAGCCGAGTTTAAGGGCTTTAAAATAATGCTACCAATGTGTGTGGTGTCTTGAAAGTCACATTCACAAGTATAGCCTGAATTGTGTTTTATTTTCGTAGATAAGCATTGTGGACGCACGTTTACTGGCCTCTGAGAACAAAAACGTCACTCCGAACACGCTGCACACAGTTCGAGCTCCAGCCAGGCGGCAGCCTTAACACTTCTACACTTCCAGGCCTCGAATGCGCAAAATTCTTTTACCCTTATGGACGCCGCCTACCACGGGTTGAAAAATGTGTTTCAGAGTGTTCGCAAAAACGATTTTTTTACGAAACTATTCCACATGTAAGGCCTGCCCATTGCATCAGTATACGAAAAGAAAATATACTTCAAACGCTGACGGAAAGGTAGTTTCAAAGCATCGCGTCAGTTAGACAAATCATTTCGGAGACCCTCAAATGGATATAAAAAAATTCAACCTGTTATTGAAACTACTCTAGAAACATGGAATGGACTTATCTTAGAACATTTTACCCAATAAAAATATTGGGTCACCGATGAAAGTGTCAGTCAGGCGAGTATCTACGATACCACTGCACGTCGTTTATGTGTTGTGGTAGAGGCGATACCGCACCAGATGAGCCGGTCAACATCGCCCTTGGCGCCGTGCCTCACTCACACAAACACACGGCCAGTAGGCGGGCACCTTAAGAGGGAGAGATAGTCGCCGTCTTGAAATTCTGTATCTTATGTCATATCTCTTCTTTTGGGTAAATTTACGGATCATTTACCTAACTGCCGAATATAATACGTACTGTTAGGAATTTAGGCATCGTAAATCTATTTTTGCCGCTACTGTTGTTACATGTCTATTTACAGTTGAGAAAGTAATAGGAATTTTCTATCTGTAATAAGATCTGTAACAAAAGTAAATGCAAACAAAGACGCACGATGCCTACAATTCTATCAGTATGTATTCTGTCCGACAGTTAGCTTAAAGTTCAATAAATACTTAAAAGTAATGTTATGACACCAAATAAAACTAAAATTCAAGGTAAGATAATTGGGCTTAACGTCTTGTCTAAAGCAATGTCATTACGGACTGTGACACACAACTTAGTACAAAGACAGGAGCTGGGAGAGGATTCGGCAGTGGCGTTTCTTTAGTAACCGTTCCCGCATTTATCTGGAGCGATTTCAGGAAAACATGGAAAACCGATATCACGACGGCCGGAGCCGGGTATCGAACTAGGGTCTTCTTGAACGTGAGTCCAACGTTTTATCGTTGCGCCACCTCGCTCCGTACGAACATTCAAGATGGCGTCTATCTATATGTATAAAATTCTCGTGTCACAGTGTTTGTTTCCATACTCCTCCGAAACGGCTTAACCGATTTCAATGAAATTTTGTATATACATTCGGTAGGTCTGCGAATAGGTTTTTATCTATTTTTATACTCTTAAGTGCTATTGCTTAGTAAATATTTTTAATTTAATAATTTTAGAACCCGGTCGATAACTGGGTAAGTGATAATTGATCAGTTATCCCCACGAGCTGATACCAGTCTATCCCCACCAGGTGTCGCTGCTCTATTATTATTTATTAATTTATTTATTATTAAACCTCTTCCACTTTTATACCACATCCTTACACACTTACAATAAGTAATTTATGAGACAAAACAACGTTCGTCGGGGCAGCTCTGTGGCAGTTTTGTTAAAAATCGTCTTCTCCATGTTGGCTGATTTTTTTTTTCAATGCAGTTAATACTATGGTTTTTGCTAATTTTGTAATTTACGAAGTTCTGGTTGACTTTTTAAGTCGAAACCGTATAATTTACTGTCTTGGAACAATTGGCTATCTCGGTAAAAACCATTTTAAACAAAACTGCAAACAAGTTTTTGATATCTTCTATCATTTAAGCTTTTAAAAAATATAATTATCGCAGCAGAAACTATAAAGAGCATTAAGGGCGCCGCCTACCCGCACGTGAGATGCTCAAAAGCGACGGAGCAGTAAGGTCGACCTTGAAGCGCGCATCAAATGCCGCGTCGCCTCAACGAGCCAAGCGCTGAACTAGCGTGCAAGCTTCCCGCTGAAGGTTTTTACTATAGGACACTAAGCGGTGACCATATAATTTTATTTGTGGAAAGTTTCCAACTAAAGTCAGTGCAGGTCGCAATCTGAGTTTCACATACATCCGGTTAGTACATTTTGAAGTACGGCAGCCATGTTGGAGGACTTAGAAACAGTTTTTTTAATGAGGTTCCGACCTTGTCTGAAGTTTGTTTTCTTTTCGTTCGTTGGCACAATGGGCACACGTGGAATTGTTTCGCAGATAAAAACCTGTTTACGAACACACTGCAACGCACTTTAAGCGTGTGATAGGCGGCCGCCTTTAGTTGTTTCGTCAATAAATGAACGATTGCAGCTCGTTTAACACTTTTCACGCGTAAGTATGGAGGCCGCGTATCCAAGCTAGACCTTTAGTAGCCATTTCTCCGTGCCCTACGTTGCCAACATTACCGCTGTGTTATGTCGACGCTACGAGCATGTCGTATACGAGCAACAAGCGAGTAAAGCTTTCAGGTAGATGACTCGTACCCTTTGTGGGCGCTTGTCACTCGCGCTTGAAAGCGCGCACATCGGATATGAGGGGAGCGACATTTTTTTTGTAACGAGAAGGCTTGTTGCAGTGTCATGCAGGGAACCGCGTGTTCGATTTTTTTGTTAGATCCCATCCCTCGTCCTTTCCCCTTAAAAAAAATTCTCCCGTAACACGCCGGCTTGTTTCGCCAGGTTAACCGCCCGCGGCAAAGCGACTGCGTACGTAGCTCGACGAACCACCGCTGGAATAAAAAAAAACATCTGGACAAATAAAAACAAAGTAGAAACGATCACGCCGGTAATCTGGAAAGAAATTGAGATGAAAAACAACTGAACACGTAAAAATTCCCGCATCGACATTTTATTACGACAATTTATTTCCTGAACGTGAAGATAAGCTCAGTTGTTGTGAAGTATAAAAATTACTTCTTTTTGTCGTTAATCCGAATTACTAAAAGTGTGCCTCGTTATAAAAATAGTTACAGATAACAGGATTATTTAATAGAATCGTTTTACAACATACCGTTTAAAATTACTAAGCACTGATATAATTGGTTTTCTGGTCGGAATACAATACACAAAATATGTATGATGATCAAATAAGGAAATATATTCCACATAGCGCTAAATAAACATTGTATGTTTGCTCTCATTGCAGTATTTTCACATTTGTGTATAGGTGTAGGTCATTCGCCATAAACTGAACACTAAAAACTGAACCTTTTAAAAATATCACATGCCATTACTGCATATAATTCAACATTAACTATAGTTGTCTTACTGCATGTACGGTTGGCAGCCAAATTACGCAATATAGTTCCATGTATGTTCCTATTTAAATACAAAAATACAGAAACAAAATCAACCGAAATATACATAATTAAATTTTATATAATTAATAAACTATTTTTTATCAAACAGTATGTATTTATACTGGCTGCACGATGTTTTTACACCTACAAACATAAATTGACGTGTCCAGAGAGGTTAGACGTTTCTCGCCTTTTGCCGTTAACGCGCGGAAAGATACGAATTGACTGAAAATAGGAATTTAGCAGGGTTTTATTGAATGCTCACTTTATCCCGAACCACTTATACGCTGTACTGGTTTTCATCTCTGTAGAATATTAATTTTAACAGCGAAAGTAGACATTAGTTATGTAACAAGTAAGCTCCTTCCTATTGGTGAAGACAACAATAATTCGCGGGGTCACCGACCTGAAGGTTACTCTCCGAGAATATGTGTGTACTCAAGTAGACAACAACTGCTCATTGGCTGATCGCTGAAACAGTGATACCACATTAATTGACCCACATTTATTGGTTCCGCAGCCTAGGAAAGGTTTTGAGAGAATGGCGCAGCGGACGTGAAATGGTATCTACTGCGCAGCTACCCGCCCCACATTTCCCCTCCCAGCCAGTAAGAGGGGAAATTACGGAGCCCTGAGTGCGCCATTAGCAGCTACAACCAATCATCAGATGCGTACACCTCCGCAGGTTAGGGGCAGGAGGAGGCGCAAATTTCCTCTCTGCACATGCCAGGACCTTTCCTATCTCGCGTAACTAGTAGCTGCTTTTTTATTTATTGGGTAAGTAAGTACCGTCTATGAGGATTCAAATATTTCAAATGCCAGTTGCGAGAGTAACGCGAGCTTAAGAGTGCGTGGTAGATAAATAAACGCTGGAAACACCAATTGATTTCTATGCATTTTTTGAAGTCAATATGGATAAAATTCTCAATGGCAAACCTAGATAATGGTATTTGCCAACTTAACGAGTAAATATTTATCCAGAATTACTAATTCCTTATGCGTGATCCCTTATGCCGCAGTTAAATGCACGAGGTTTCGGCGTCAGAGATTGTGCTTCAGAAGTTCGTAACACTGGAAACAATTTTGTTTAATACGTTGGCTAAAACTATTGTCTAGGATTGCTATTGTTTAATTTTCGCTAATTCGGTTCAAGAAACTTATAGTTATATATTAATGTTTTTGGTGTTGAATAATGTACCATGTCCTCTCAACGAGGTTGACTTCTTGTCCGTACACAAAACAGAACGGCAATTTTTCAGGTTCCTATCTATTGGCAATTAAAAAATAATATATGCTTTATAGTCCAGCCATTGAAGACATAAAATGGGGCTTTCGCTACAAAAGGTCAAGGAAAGTTCTTATTTGGTGGATAAGTACAGTTTGGTGTCATTAATATTCCGATTTTGCAACCTCGAGCGACCGCCGTTCGCGCCGCGATATTGGAAGAATGTTGCCGAAAACCAGTTCTTCGATTATATTTCTCACCAACGCCATCTACGTCAAAAATTAAAATATTTTCTGCAAAAGTTGCAGGAAATTTAATGCTATGTAATTTTAGTCATGCCTACTTTTGACTGTACTAATCCACCAAATAAAAAGTTTCCTTGACATTTTGTTCGTCAAAACTACTCTATGACTGGATTATTATTGCTTACCGATACTTCTATGCTAAAGAATAAATCATAACCACAGTGTGAGCAATTTTGCTTTAGTTTAAATCGTAACAGGTTTGACATATTGAAGTGAAGAGATTTTGGTCAGCGCTGGGGCGGGGAGGGAGGTGACAAGTGTGAGTACGGAGCATCGCCGAAATGAAGAGGCGGGGGGAAACGAGAGACCCCTGGGAAATCCAGCCGACCAGTGGCACGATTCCCACATGTGAAAATCCGATGACCGACCAGGTGGGAATCGAACCCGGATCGCCTTGGTGGGAGGCGAGTGAACTGACCACTCGGCCACCGCGGGCCTTTTGCCATATTGAATAGATCACTTTGTAAGCAAATAAACTTCAATGAACCAGAAAAACAACAAAAATCATACACAGCTATATTTATTCTTTATTAATTTTTGTAAAAAATAATTGGATTAGCTTTAAAAAAGCTACTAATTTGGAATTATACAATCATAATACTAGAAATTGTAGTAATATGCATTATCCGGTTTCTAATTTAACAGTTTATCAAAAAAATTTTAATTACATGTCAATGAAAATTTTCAATAAGTTGCCTTCTGATGTTAAAAATGCATATAGTGTGTGTCCGATAAATATAGAAAATAACTTTAAAAAAATTTTAATAGAAAAGTACTATTATTCTGTCAATGAGTACTTGAATGACTGATTATGTTATCATGTGTTTGTCTCATATTTTATCCATGTTAACTATTATTCTCATTGTCATATGACTTACTCTTTGTAAATTTGATTATAATTGTATATGTGTATGTATACTGTTGACAACACCTACAGCCCCGAGTAGATTATCTACTCAAATTGGGATAAACAGGTGGCAAAGATAAATAAATAAATAAATAAAGTTACAGCCTTCGACTAAACTACTTTATCTAACAACTGCCCTTAAATGTGTTCCAGAGAGAATAATATAATAATAATTTTATGTTTGTATGGGACCAGCGTTAGTTTTGTAGACGTTACTCCCGTCGTTAACCGTTACACGCGGAAATATACGAATTGTTTGAAAGTAGAACATAAGCAGGGCTATTTTGAGTGCTCACTTTATCCCGAATCGCCTATAAATAGATCATTGCCACTACATACTGATCTAATACGACAGTCACAAAATTTTCCGATTATTTTTAAGTATTATAAACATCCACTAACATCCCGAAATGAGGAAATAAAACACATAATTACAAATTCGCTTAAAATGGTTATGATTTGCTTATGTTAACCACCAAAAAATTCTCTTAAATAAACGGAATTTACTACGAACTCACCAGTTTCACTAACATTTGTGCACAAAATTAAATTCCGACTCGTATAAAATCAATATTATTTCTATCCGGAATTCGCGTTGCTTCCGCCACTTTCGTCCTGACGACGCCACAGAAACCTCGGTGATGCTGGTTGGCGGCCGTCTTTTGTTTTTGGTATCACAGTGGTAAATCTCCTGCACTTGCTTAATACGTACTGATAAGTTTATGTTAACACGTTATGTAGGTTTCACAGTAGGCCTATATAATGTACACTTTTCAAACATAATTTCAGAAACCACAGTTATATACAGTTTTTAATTATTTATTTTGTCAGGATAGTTTTCAAAAGTGATAATGTAACTGTGAACTGCTTATACACAATAGGTATAAGGAAAACTTGATAATTTTGGCAAACTGACAAGTTGGCACTATTAATAAGGTTAATCTACTACATGTTAGAAAGAATTTGGTTAAAGGCGAAATTTCTGCCGCTTGAGCTCTTGTATCGGTGATAGGTGTAAACTGACCTTTCACAGAGCGTAGAGATTTTCGTATTGTAATGGGTCAGCCTTCTGCCCTTATGTTGAATGTTGATACCTTTGAATCTGAAAATGATATACCTCGGCTGGGGCGTGGGTTCTTGCGCGACGGTGAAATTAGTCCAAAAATCGATTGCAGTAATTGTGGTTTATTGACAACAGACGTACATTTTCGCTTCACGTCTTTACAGAGTTGAATTAAAAGTTGCACAAGTTGACACTGCTAAGATGCGCCGAACGGCAAACTGTGATTGCACTACGTGGTTCTCTTATAAATTCATTCAAAGAAAAAAACTAAAAGTCGGATAACTCTTGCTCAATCAATTAATTATTGCGGCATTTTGTGATGGACTTATACTCCACATCGCCCAGTTCTACCGCCGTCTCGGCCTCTCACCGCTCCAGCTACGTCGCCGCACCGCGTGTTCCTCTTACTCCCCCATCACCATCAAGAAGCAAAATGTACGTTTTTGTGCCACCCGCGCACCTACCTCGGCATCACCTACCGCAGTGCCATCTTGCGGGACAATTAGTTAAACACATTCAAAATGATAGAAATTATTACAAAAGGTTACGTTATTAAATATTAAGTTACATTACATTGCACAGGAAACAGGTTCAACACATTTTATGACATTTAGAATAATGTTTAATATTTTAAATGTTGTTTTTTTTTTTTTTTTGCCTAAAACGGTGTTGCTATGTGAAGATTCAAATCAAATTCGGCCAATAGCAGACGTGCAGCGTCGCTATTGGCTGCCAGGTAAAAACCCCAACGGCCCAACAATTTCCTGGAATTGTTGGTGGATGCCTCAGGCCAG
>PNEQ01013685.1:0-35826 GCA_003012365.1 Medauroidea extradentata | reverse complement strand
GTGGGACCGGAAGATGTCAACCAAAATTTAACTTTACACAGTTTTTCTTCCTGTTAGAGGAGGGAACTTTTCCGCACTGTAGCATTTAGAAAAAAAGTTTATTATATTTAAAAATAAATCAAAATATTAACTTTGTCCCTTTTTTTCTACATTTTGGTATCGATGCACGACAGGACGACATCAATCGATTTTTTTATTTATTTAGGCCTACACAGTTTTACTTCTTCTTATAGGATGCAACTCTTCCGCACTATAGCAGCTAGGAAAAAAAGTTTCGGTTCATATTTAAAAAATGACAAAAATACTACATTTGATACTTTTTTTATTAACTTTGGCATCGATGCACGATCGGAAGACATAAACTGATTTCTTATTTATTTACATAGATTTTATTTTTATTATAGGAGGCAACTTTTCCGCACTATAGAACGTCAAAATAAAAAAAAGTTTATTTTTTTCAGCCCATCATACTATCTAGTACTCAGTCCCTACTTGAATAAGAACTTCAACCTGTCCGCAGTACTGTGTAAATCCTCGGAACACGAAATCCAGGTATTCCCGCCAAGGTTGCTTCCCTCTGCTCCGACCTCTGGCAGCCAGCAGGCAGGAGAACACAATGCGAATGAGCTGAGGGGAGGGAGACGGTCGACTCCCCACTACCACTAGACATGTGACCAACACGTCACTGCATCTGGCGCCGCCCTCGCTCCTTAACCACGCCTACTTGTGCCTTACAGCACGTGGTGAGACAAGGCGGTCGCGGTGAAGCCAACCTCGAGGACTTCTCTTAAGGACGACATGGAATGTACCTTAGACAGGACTCTCGCCCCTATCATAACTATTTTTTTACGTTTACCTCTAGGCAGTATAATACTTTGTTGCTGTATCACCGGCATCATGATAATCATTCTCAATTATTGCATATTTTGAAACCTTTTATAGTAATTAATTATAATGTAATAGTGTGCCATGTAAATACTGAATGAGTGTACAAGGACTGGTGCATCTGATGCTCTTTAAGAAAAAGTTATGACAAGCATATGAAATAATGTCTCTCAAGACAAATCTAATTTATTTAAAAACTAAAAACACTATATACACAATATTTACACTATATACACAGTACACTATCATTCTTGAGATGACTAGGCAGGTCCTCGCCCCACTAATGTCTGGAGAAGAAGAGTTTACTCCTGGAAGCGAGCGGTGGCGGTGTGGAGGATCTCCGCCATGACGTGCTGAGCATGTAGCTGGTGCTGCAGCTCCAGGATTTCCTCATGCTGGCCCCGGACCTGGGCCCGCAGCGCACGGGGCTCTCGCCGCACTTCCTCCCCAGTATCCTCATCTTCCGCCTCCTCTTCCTGCTCACTATCATTGTACACTTGGTCTAAGTCCTTGGTTCACATGATGGATGAGCCCATTGTTGAACACAGAGCATACTCACAGCCTTCATCCTCAAGGGACAGATCCCTGACCTTGTAGACACCGGTCACGGTGGTGGTGCTGGAGTATATGCCTCCTTATAAGTTGAATTATATCATCAAATGCTTCGGCGTCTTCCTCTAGCAAGACATGGAACACTTCCTTCTCACTCGACAAGACAATGTGAATTGGCAGAGGTTTAGACACCCGCCTGCGTCCCTGTACACATCCTCTCTTCGCACGTCGGAAAGGTCTCTACGCGCACAGAGCAAGACTCAACCAGGTCTGCGGCTGCGCACGGGACAGCCCCACTCCTCGCGAGGGGAGAAATGACGAAACAGCACGCCTAACCCCCGACCAACTCATCGCCTCGAGTTCCAACACGCTCAGAGTTAATGTGGTGCGCAGTCCTCACAGACTACCTTTCAGGCACCCCTGTAGCAGATTTATACCATTACCAGTAAAAGAAACTCGACCTAACCCGACCTAATCTAACCTAACCCGATTACACCTAAACCGACATAACCTAACTTCACATAACCTAACCTAACCCGACCTAACTATGCCCGACCTAACCTAACCCGACCTGACCTAACCTAACCCGACATAACCTAACCCGACCTAACCCACCCTAACCCAATCTAACCTAACCCGACCTAACATTAACTTTATTGCACTTATTCCACTTTGTTGCACAAAGTTGCACTTTCTTGCACTATGTTGCAATTTCGTGCACTAAGTACCACTTTCTTCAACTATGATGCATTTTCTTGCACTAAGTTACACTTTCTTTCACTATGATGCGTTTTATTGCACTATATTGCGCTTTCTTGCACCATTTTCCACTTTCTCGCACTATGTTGCACTTTACTGCATTATGTTGCACTGTTTTGCACTAAGTTGCACTTGCACTGAGTTCCTTTTGCAAGCATTACACTGACTAATATAATTTAAATACCCCTAATTAACATAAGCTAGTCTAACTCGACTTAACATAACCCGTCCTAACCTAACACGACATAACCTAACCCGACTTAACCTAACCACACCCTTCAAACCTAACCC
This sequence comes from Medauroidea extradentata, assembly GCA_003012365.1. Lineage (NCBI taxonomy): Eukaryota > Metazoa > Arthropoda > Insecta > Phasmatodea > Phasmatidae > Medauroidea > Medauroidea extradentata. The sequence continues at coordinate 33,339 of PNEQ01013685.1, read as the reverse complement.
GATCTAACCTAACACAATGTAACCTAACATGAATTAACCTAACCCGACATAACCTAACCCAACCTAACCTAACCCGACCTAATCTAACATATTTCGACCTGAGGTAACCTAACCCGACCTAACCTAACCCGACATAACCTAACCCGACCTAACATAAACTAACCCAAATTTTCTTACCCGAAATAACCTAACCTGAGCTAAACTAGCCTAACCCGACTTAACCTAACACAACACGACCTAACCTAACCCGACCTAACCTAATCTGTCCTAACCTAAACCGACATAACATAACACTAACATAACCTAAAATGACATAACCTAACCTAACCCGACCTAACCTAACCTAACCCAAACTTTACCTAACCCGACCTAACCTAATCCGACCTAACACAACCCGACCTAACACAACCCGACATAACATAACCCGACCTAACACAACCCGACCTAACATAAACCGAACAAACCTAACCCGACCTAAACTAATTCGACCTAACCTAACCCGACCTAACCAAACCTAAACCGAACTTACCTATCCCGACCTAACCAAACCTGACTTAAACTAACCCGACTTAAACTAACCCGACCTAACCTAACCCGACCTAACCTAACCCGACCTAACCTGACCCGACCTAACCTAACCTAACCCGACTTAAACTAACCCTACTTAAACTAACCCGACCTAACCTAACCCGACCTAACCTAACCCGACCTAACCTAACCCGACTTAAACCTAACCCGACCTAACCTAACCCAACATAACCTAACCCGACTTAATCTAACATATTCCGACCTGAGCTAACCTAACCCGACCTAACCTAACCCGACCTAACATAAAATAACTCTACCTAACTTAACCCGACCTAACCTAACCTAACACTGCCTAACATAACCCGACCTAAACTAACCCGACCTAAACTAACCCGACCTAACCTAACGCGACCTAACCAAACCTAACCTGACCTAACCTAACCCGACCTAACCAAACCCGCCCTAACCTAATCCGACATAAAAGAACCCGACCTAATCTAACTAGACCCAACCTAACCCGACCTAACCTAATCCTAACCTAACATAACCCGACCTAACCTAACCCGACCTAACCTAACCCGACCTAACCTAACCCGACCTAACCTAACCCAACCTAATGCGACCTAACCTAACCCGACCTAACCTATTCTAACCCGACCTTACCTAACCCGACCTAACCTAACGCGACCTAACCTAATGCGACCTAACCTAACCTATCCAAACCTAACATAACATAACCTAACCTACCGTACCTAACCCGACCTAACCTAACCCCACCAAACCTAATCTAACCCGACCTAACCATGCCCGACCTAACCTAACCCTACCTGACCTAACCTAACACGACCTAACCTAACATAACCCGACATAACCTAACCAGACATAACCTTAACATTATTGCTCTTATCGCACTTTGTTGCACAAAGTTACACTTTCATGCACTAAGTTGCACTAAGTTGCACTTTCTTGTACTAAGTAACACTTTCTTGCACTATGTTGCACTTGTTCAACTATGTTTCATTTTCTTGCACTATGTTGCATTTTATTGCATTTTTTTGCACTTTATTGCACTTTGTTGCATTTTGTTGCACTTTATTGCACTATGTTTTACTTTATTGCATTAAGTCGCACTGCTTTGCACTAAGTTGCGCTTGCACTGAGTTCATTTAGCATGCAAAAAACTGACTAGTAAAATTTAAAAATATCCCTAATTAAAATAAACTAGCCTAAACCGACCTAACATAACCCGACCTTACCTAACCCGACCTATACTAACTCGACCTGACCTAACCCGTCCTAACCTAACCCAACCTAACCTAACCCGACCTAACTTAACCCTACCAAACATACAGTCATTCATTACAAAGCAGAGCTGTAGGTGTGCACATAAGACATGCAAACAAGATGTTGCAAAATTCTTTTCGCGAAAATCACCGATCCCTAAACAATAGACCCTCAAGATTCTAAAATGCCATAAAGTCTGCAACGCTCTTCCATTGGGGCATTCCTTCGATTGCGACACTGTTATTTAAGTGCATTTCAATAAACATAAAAAAATGTTACTTTTGTCTGGCTTAACATAAAGATCTGTATTACGATTACTTGTTCAACATTGTTGTATAAAAATCACCGGTTTTGAAACTACACTACTAAAAACTTTGGAACGAAACTAAACAAAAAAGTAACATAAGGAAATACTGAAATTCATTTTATATTTTACTGAAGATAACGAAGACTATTTGGCAGGCCAAATAGACAACGAATCCGTTCGACACAATTATTTTTCCTTGACACCAAACTAATTCTTAGATATGATGGTGATATTCGGTGACAAATTATCTATTGTTGTCACACACAGCAGAAGCAACATTATCTAAGTTGATTTAGGATGTTAATATTTCGAGGCACCATGCAAAATAAGAAATGGAGTCTGATCAGCATGGCATGGACGTTTACATGCAGACGCACGTCTTATAACGCAAAGGTCAATTTTCAGTCATTTTGTGTAAAATAATTGTATTATTAATTGAAAACACAACCGAGAGCATCATGTAGCGTATTACCTGTACCAAAGGTAAACATTGTAACTTGTTAAACAATTTTGGACGAATAACTGGGTCTGCCGTCTTAAATGAAATGTGTGTTGTAGTCTGCTGCGTTTGCGCGATAACTATGTCATGTTATCAAGAAATGTTCATGCGTACACATAAAACTCAAATCGTTATACTATATATCCTGATTACGGTTCGTCTAGATATCTCATTTATTAAAGACATTTTCAGAAGGTCACCACTGTGTAAATATGAATGGGACATGAACACAAATACAGCAATTTTACTCTAACATGTACGCTGCCGAGTCTGCTGAAATTCTGGAAATCGTTCTTCAGATATCTGAATGTGACGAAAAATTTCAAATAGCAGCCATTTTTATGTAATGAACACGACATGAATAAAAACACACAAAAGTCAAGTCACCTTAGGTAAGTAGTACCAAGTTTGATGAAATTCGGAAAAATATTTTCTTACTGTGTCAACTTACTCGAAAATTATAAAAATGGCTACCATTTTGAAAAATATTAATATGGCACGAACAAATAAATAAAAGTCAAGTCACCTTACCAGGTAATATATGTGTACCAAGATTGATTACATTTGGTATACGAGCTCAAATGTTTTAAGAGGAGACACACGCATTCATAGACACACATGCATGCAGTTGATCTCATTTACCTACTTTTCCTTCGGAAAGTAGGCAAAAAAAAGTGAAAATTATGTTTATTGCAAAAGCTCAGCCAATTTATCTAGCATTACATTTATATAGGTTTATTTAAATTTTTATTTTATGCACACTAGAGTTTTACAAGATAATTGATACTATATTTTTTAATTCTAGTTATTTTCATGAAAGATTGTATTATTTTACGACTGTTTTGCTAATGGTAAAATGCAGTGCGAAGTGTATTTTAACTCAAAGTAAAATATAGAATGTTGATAAGAATGTCCGATACAGCATGTTCACCCAAGGTGTATTTACTTGATTATTTTTTAACTTTTACCATTTATTTCATCGACCTGCATATCTTGCTAGAATAAACGAATTGTAATTGTGATAAATTACCGCAAATTCATTTTGGTTCCTAAATACATCTGTTTTCAGTGACAGTACAATTACTTCAAAATTGCCGCGTATTTAAACATTGAAGTTGTTCCGTATATATTCATGTGCGTTCGTGTGCGCGGAGTTACACCAAGGAGTATAAGGACACACACCCTAAACTTTCGGGGAGAGAAACTCGGGCCCAAGCCCTTAAGGCGGCCGCCTGGCGAAGAGCGTGTTTGTGTGCGTGAGGCGAAAATCGATGAGGCGCTACGAGCGACGTCGGCTGGTACGTGTATTGTGATATCGCCTCTACGGCCAAAGTCGTAAACTCGCGCGCTGTGTTCCCTCCGTAACATTTTAAATGTATTACTTTAAGTGGTGACCCTACCATTTTATCGAACGCGTCGCTGAAGCAAAGTTCAATGCAATGTACTTGTAGACCGTTACACATGTCCGCGTGAAAAAGCAGATTTTAGCCTATTTTGAAGGCCTTAAAATATTGCTGCCAAGTTGCGTGGAGTCTTAAAAGTCACGTTCACATGTAGTCTGAAGTGTGTTATCTTTTAGTAGATAAGCACTGGGAACGCACGTTTACTGGTCTCTGAGAAAAAGTGTAACTCCGAACAGGCTGCACGCAGTTTGAGCGCCATTCAGGTGGCCGCCTTAAAGGTTGTTTCACTAGTGCTGCGACGCGTTATGTAGTACCAACTTATGATTGGACACCGGCGCATTGCAGAGCAGTAGCTCTTAAGTAATTAGATCATATCTGTCCATTGCGGTAAATAGGAAGGAATGGACGTGTATCCTGGCCACCAAGGTCACCGGATCTCTGTCTCTTAAGACTACCCCTTGTGGGGATTCTTTAAGGAACAAGTGCACCACGTAACTATGGAAAGCATCGAGTAATGCATTGCCAGACTGCATGTTGCTGTAAACACTTAACCAAAGATCACTTGCGTGCGTTGCAAGCCGCGGTTATGCGTCAAGCGTTCCTGTGTGGGATAGAGGATAATTTAAATGCACGCTACTTAGAAATTTACCACGTGTCATTAAGATTGTTTCGTATAATGTAAATACAAGAATGTAATCACTGTCGTGTTATGCGCTGGTACGTACAAATTGTAGCTCCCGTGTTTCTATCAAATTTAAACAATAAAATATTTTGTTTTGCTCAATTACACTAAAGACGTCCTGCCTGCGCTCCTGCATACAAGTACCCCCCTTCCCCCTTAATTATTGTCAAGTGTGTTGCATACCTCTCGGTAGTAAAATTGTAAATATTGCTAGTGTTTCTCGGAAGCATGTCTTCATGTACGTTCTACACGGGTTGCCTACCTGTCGGCGTTACCACAATGCTCTGCCTTTTGAGTGCCTGTATCTCAGAAACGGTTTGTCTGAGCGTGTTCGGGCAAGTGCACCTTTTTTGTTCCATACGTCATTCCGGTTGTTTATTCACTAGGATGGGCAGCTACAGGCGTAAGCGTACAGAAATACATGCACAATAACAGAGGCGACCCCATGTTACCATCGCATGGGATGGGATGGTGTTCACACTTTATTCCCTGCATACGTGTCGCCATGCATCTGAATCGAATTCGGAAGGTCAGCGTTCCATTTGTAGTGGTTGTTGAATTATCGTCTCTTAACATGTTCATTAACGCAAATTTCACTGCGGTATTACGCCCATACTATTGACAATAGAGGCGTGATTCCTGTACTCATTATTCTTGATTTAGGTCTGGCTACCTGTACCCTTGAGCTTTTCCGCGAATTACTTTCCGTCCTGTATATATATGGTGTGCGTGTGTGTGTGTGTGTGTGTGTGTGTGTGTGTGTGTAGGTTATTCAAGTTACAACCATACAACTTCGCAGCTTGCTTACAAACTACATCAAACCTTCTATTTGTTAATCCTACTACTGTAATATTAAAACCGTATCAGCCAATAAGGGAACCAACTTTACTCGCCCCTCAATTTGTAAGCCAGCGAGATATGCCTACATATGTTACTTAATTAATTTATTTTTGGTGTTTTATAAACGAATTTTAACAATATAATACCCTTGGTAAGTTAACGCTAAACACAGAAGCATAAAGACATTTGTGAATATCCCGGAAAGCCGAAATAAGGTTGGCCGGACCGATGTTCGAATCAGCGTCCTCCCGTGCGCTTGCCCAGTGTAACATGCTAAGTAGTAACACAGACGTGAAGTGACGTGGCGGTTATTTTGACATTTGCGAACTTCGCCGAAATTTTGCGAATTAAGTTACCTGCGTGTTATAATCAAATATCCTATGCACACTCAAGCCCTGTCTATTCGTTCATTGTCTGATGTTCTACTGAGTAGCAGCTAGTGGACAAATGGTTGGGACTTGAGTATGCATAGGATATTCGATTCTAGCATGCAGGTCATTGAATTCGCGAAATTTCACCATTTATATTTATTATTAATTCGTTGAACCAGGAGTTAATGATGTCTCTTTCCCCGTTTGATTCTTCTTGTTATATCTATTTCATGTGCTGTCTTTACCCCTATACCACCACCCCCCCTTTTTTTCACTTTATACATTCTGTGCGTGTTGCCCTCCCTACTCTTCCCCTCGTAATGGGAACAGTAATTACAATATGGGCAGGTCAATTAGTCAAGAGATGGTTTGCAACATATTGCATTAAAAAAACAAAGATTTCAATGAGAATTCTGAGTAATCTCTAACAATGGCTATGGCGATAGGCTTACAATTTAGCCTAGTTCTGCATATGTTAAGCTGAACACAACAGTGACAAAAATAATAATAAACATGAAAATCTTATGACAATTTTTAATCAGGATACTCAGTTTCATCCCTTCACCTGACAATGGTCTATACATAAAATATGTTTACAGTTAAGTTACACATCTTTCCTATATAACAACTGTGAGCAGTCAAAATCCATAATTAATATACATTTGAGAGAAAATTGTATGTAATTGTTGCTTATTTATAGAGCCTATAAACACTGAATATCTCTATATTTTAGTATCTCCTTGACTATGAAAGGTATCTTTCAAAATAATATGTTTTCAATCTTATATAAAAATTTATATATTTTTTCATATTGTCAGACAACTCATTATAAGCTTTAATGGCCCTGTCATGTATTAAATTTATTCCAAAATTCAAGGTAGCAACTCTTGTCTGATGAACTGCATTTGCACTCCTTGAATGGTGATTGTGGATTTGTTTATTCATTCTGAAGTCTAGTTCTCCTGCACTGCGGTATGCCAATAAGTTGCAAGATACATCTTTACACTTAGGCTTAAAGGTACAAATTGGGCAGTTTTATACATTTCCATACGAGTGGTTATGTTAGTTTAAAAAGAAAAACAAAGAAAAAATTGCTCACTGAATCGACGGACGGTTTTGTATGTGGTGCCAAACGGTTCTAATCCTCAAGCCTGCGTGAAACGGCATGAATCTGTTGAATGAGTCACTCAGTTGTGCAGACATCCAGTCGACACAGAAGTGCCGAACAGACTTGCGTGCCGTTGGAAACGTGAGGCGCAGCTGTTGAACCAACAAAAAGTATACACTACTATATTTCCTAGTCAGGGCACATGTGTTCGCGAGACTGACGTTATATACGACTCCCATTCGACACATGTCTCATCTTCCTCAGCCATCCACTGACAGTATATGTCTGACTTCTATGAAACATTCCACTGCCTTCCGAAAATTCAATTTATATGAATGATCCAGTTCAAAACGGAAACAACTAAAAAATCTTTGTTTTGAGCAAACTGTACTAGAAATGTTTCGTTGAATAACGTAGCAATTAATTAATTATTTTAGTCGTCGTTACCTTTTATGTGAGTACTTAAGGAGGTCTAAAAGTCTATAGTCTAAAAAGTCGAAATTGGATGAAATATTTTGATCAGCGCTGAATATCTAGTTAGGTCTTCTGCTGGTGAGGGGTGACATGAGGTGAGTATGGAGCGGAATGAAATAGCGGGGGAAACGAGAGATCCCCGCCGACAAATGGCACGATCCCTACATGCTAAAATCCGGATAGTACATAATAGTTCCTTCTGGATTCGGTGTGTGGAGCCCCTCCCCGTCATGTGGTAACGTCACGGTCTCGGATGTCCTTGACCTTTAACCTGACCTTGACCAAACTTTTCCCAAAAAAAAAAATTTAAAAGATTTAGTAGTAAAAAAATTCAAAAATTTCCGAAATTACCTTCATAATGTTTCCGGACGCCATCTATTTTCCTGCCGCCATCTTGGGGGTTCTTTTTCGATTTCGCATTCCATTCTAACCCCCTACCCGGATCGCCTTGGTGGTTGGTGGCAGTCGAAATTGGATTTTAAAATGTAATTATACGTTGCAATGTAACAAATTTTACACAAATTAACGTTAATTCTACTTCAACGTAGGAAGATAATCGAAATTAATATGGACAAGTGTGTTGCAGCAAGGATAATTTTCGCCACTAGTAGCGCTGGTGGTACTTACGAGGGAGAACTTCGTGTGAAAAACCGAACATAGCCGAACGCCGAAGCATGAAATAGTTCCTTTACCGATACTCGCGGCAGAAATTGTCTCTTTAGTTTTGCAGTGGTTTAAAAAAATTAACGCAAATATATATATATATATCAAAAATTAATTCTTACAGTTTTCATACATATATCATCGTTTGTATCTGAATTGTTCTGTTGTAATACACCAAACGGATTTTTAGATTTTTGCCCCTGAAATATCACATATTTTTTTGTCAAATGAGGCAAAATAATTTTTTTGCTAGCAAACTTTACGTTATTAAAAAAATAAACACTCTGGCAAAATTGTGTATCGTATGATTGTACACAGTCTGAAGTCTTTTCAAGTAATTTGGTTAAAACATATTCGAGTTACTTGCAATTGTTTGAAATAAATGAAAGGCCATGGCCTTAAACCAAATACACTCTAGAACAATACTGGATACGGCCTATATTCTATATTTACTAAAGACATAAATTATAGATTTTCACTCACTGATATTGCTAATATCAGCTACATAATCGTTTTCCTTGTTTCTTACAGTGTAGTAAACAAAGTTGTATCAATTGTAATGATAAGGACTCTATAGACATTCAGCACGCTGTGACTTGGTACATATGGACAGATGATACAAAGCGACCCGCGCACATGTTTTTTGTAACAGAGCGATCACGTCCTGGCCGTGCCGAGTGTGTGCTGAGTGCAACATGTGCTCTATAGACAACTGAGAGGGCATACATATTGTTAAGTTACTATTTCAAAAATTTGCGGTAATTCTATATTTTTGGTACAGTATTTTACGCAGCAAATAAAATAAAGAACTATACATAACATAGTAATAGCAACGATGATAATTTTTCTACGAATAACGCTAGTTAACTTTAAATATTAAATCATTGACCATTTATTTTTGTATAGAACAACGACCTTTATAGTAAACATCATAGAGGTTATATATATATATATATTTATTTATTTATATTTACTTAAAGGTAAACATAGAGGGGCGGAAACAGCAATCTCCAAGGATCTGAGGTGAAGCCCTATTGAACGTGGTATTTTGACCCTACATACAATGGCGGACTCTTATAATTATCCGGTCGAGAAACGAGAACGATTATGCTAATTTAAACATTATTACAGTATAATATATTACTATAATTATTTGCATTTTTTTCTGTCTTTAGCGGGAATATAGTGTAGCTATAAAGTAAATAAAGTACATGATTTCATGCGAACATATGACGGATTTTCAACGTAATGTTGGCCACACTGCTGTTCGTCATATTTTCTTGGGTCAAAACTGTCGTTCAATTGGGCTTCACTTTGGAAGCGTTTCCGCCCCTCTATGTTAACTATATACCTCGTTGCTACTGAACTTAGAGTAAATATAGGGTAGCGGAAGTATCCTCTATACATCTGCGTACGAAATTGTATATTCAACATGTGTCACGTGACTTTAGTGAAATATGCGCGGGAGATTTGAAATAATGAGAGGCAAGATTATTTCTTAGTAACCATATCAATGTTGGGTTATTTTAGTCCCTTATGAATATATTAACTAAGGAGAGTATACTACCATATTATCGCATAATATAACTGCGTAGAAATTTCAGAATAACAAATGTAAACAATGTTTGCCACGTTACTGTTTTCCTTAACCCAACTGTTTTTACTAAAAAGTAAATATTAGCTACATACTTACTATAAGGATTTGAACCGAGATCTTGGTGACACCACATGACTAAATATATATTCTGGAAGGTTTCAAACAACACGACTGCATTTTCACGACGAGAAAACATAAATAAACGACACCAAACTCTCGAGACCATGTTTGGACCATGGTCGTAGAAGAACAAGTCTGGACACTCGCCTATCTACCAATGTACTTTTCTTCACCCCCTTGTTGTTTGGCTGTAGTTCGTCAAGTTTCCGAGAATGTTGCACTTTTTGGGGCTGTAATCCGGGCAGTCGGACTCAAACTTCCTCCAATTTTTTCCATTGTTAAATTTAAAAAGTAAATAAACATTGCTGGTGCCTTTTCTTAAATTTGTGAGCGAAGAAAGTATTTCATAAATTGATAAAAATACGTTTTGATAAATTGTTTATCTTACCGGAAAGGACGTGGGCTGAGTTTAGTCCGACCGCCCTAACATCAGCGCCAATAAAACACAATACTATCGGTAACTTGGTGAACTACAGCCAAACAACAAGGGGGTCAAATATCCAGGCGAGTGTTCAGACCTGTAATTCTACGGCCGTGTATTGGACACACATTTGTGACGTCATGTTCCCTCTACTATATATTACCTCTATTAAGGTTAATTCTACTACAGGTTAGAAAGAAAATACATTTTCTTATGGGAGAGCTTGGCACAGGGAAAATTTCTGCCACTAGTTTCGCTTCGATCGCTAAGAGACCAGATAAATACGAAACCGTATTTAAAATTAAATTTAAATGAACTTGGAAATTATATTTGTCTTTCATTTAATTTTGAAGTGAAAAGAAACCAATTTCGCCTTTTAAATTGTCAACTTAATGAAACTTAAAATTCAGAAAAGCTCTGTGATTGATCAGTTTGGTGCATTAGCGATACCAGCGCTCAAGTGGCAGAAATTTTCCCTGTGCCAAACTTATAACATTGATCTTTCAAACCTGTAGTAGAATTAACCTTACCTCTATGCTACTGAAGCAACGACATATATACTGATATCTATGTCTATGGAATTTCACTGTGACACCGGAGATGAGAAATAACATATATAAATCCCACTACAGCGTATCAAGGAGTGAAACTTTCTTTGTCTACAGCACGGTCGTAGAAGAACAGGTCTGGACCCTCGCCTATCTAACAATGTATTTTGCTTGCCCCCTTGTTGTTTGGCTGTAGTTCGTCAAGTTGCCGAGAATGTCGTACTTTTTTGGCGCTGTTTTCCGGGCGGTCGGACTCAAATTCCGTCCACTATTTTTCATTTTTAAATTTATAAAGTAAATAAGGATTGCTGGAGCCTTTTCTTAAATTTGTGAGCGAAGAAAGTATTTCATAAATAGATAAAAAATACGTTTTGATAAATTGTTTATCTTAGTGGAAAGGAAGTGGGCGGAGTTTAGTCCGACCGCCGTAACATCAGCGCCAATAAAACACAATATTCTCGGTAACTTGAAGAACTACAGCCAAACAACAACGGGGTCAAGTTTCCAGGCGAGTGTCCAGACCTGTTCTTCTACGACCGTGGTCTACGTGTGCAAGACCAAAGCCGGCGGCCTATCTCTATGTGTGATCAAATTAAACGCCATATTGCAGCCTTTTTCTATCGAAAATTGTTTCCCCACCCACGCTAAAGTACAGAATTCCCTATCTTCGCCTGCAATATGTCAGCGTTCAATTTGTAACAAAAGAGCAGCGTAACAGTCTAGTTCGTTTATGACATATTGTGTTTTTATGTAAGGTCTTCGGTTTTATCTTAGAGTAAATATAGGGTAGAGGGAGTATCCTCTATACAGCTGCGTATGAAATTGTGTGTTCAACATGTGTCACGTGACTTTAGTGAATTATGCGCGGGAAATTTGAAATAACATTGAGAGTAAAGATAATAATTGCTTAGTAAACACAACTATGTTGGATTATTTTGGTACCTTATGAATTTATGAACCAAGGAGAGCATACTACCATATTATCGCATAGTATAATTGCGTAGAAATTTCAGAACGACAAATGTAAACAATGTTTGCCACGTTACTGTTTTCCTTAACCCAGCGGTTTTTAGTAAAAAGTAAATACTAGCTACATACTTACTGTAAGGTGTAGAACCGAGATATTGGTGACACCACATGACTAAATTTATATTCTGGAATGTACGCCATGAGTTTCAAACAACACGACTGCTTTTTTACGCCGAGAAAACATAAATAAACGACACCAAACTCTCGAGACCATGTTGGACACACATTTGTGACGTCATGTTCCCTCTACTATATATTACCCCTATGGGTTTTATCAAGCAGGTTATGTACAAACATGATTAAATAATTAATATAATATTTGCTCTTACATTATAAAAACGGCCTTTGCTATATTTTTATAAAAAAATTCGGAAAACGAACAGACTAGAAGCTGTATGACAGGCAACTGTGTAGAACTTTCTTTGCTGCCATCGAAAAAGATAACTTGCTAACAGCGATCCCAGCGGTAGATAGTGTTGGCTGACTTGGTTTTCGCACCGTGTCTTTTATTATTACCTAGTGTATTTGAATGGGTTTCGAACCTTTTGGAGAATTAACCAGACTCAATCAAATATTACTTCGTGTTATCTATTATTACACTAATTTATTTTTATGAAATGTAAGCACTGAGTGAAGATGAGTGCACAGGCAGTAACTACAAAGATTATACAGATGGAGCATTATGTCTTATGACAAGGGGTAATGCGTAGAGTCGCAATTTTATGGCGAAAAGATTTTTGCAACATTTGGTTACGATGCGTCATGTGCACACCTGCAGCTCTGCTACATCGTCTGTGATTGGATGATTTTACCCTCACTGGCCTTGGCAAATTATAGACGTACAGACTCACAATAATCTTATTCTGATTGGTGCAGTACAATGAGAAACTTGTCTGAACAAAGACACGCTGCCAATAACCTTGAAACAGAACTGCCGATGTGCACGTGAGTCACTGAAACAAAGTGGGGCAAAAATCTTTTCGCGACAAAATCGTGGCCCTAGTAATGCGGCCTTGGGACGGATGGGTGAGGAGCCTGTCAAACATATTGGTAAGTGAAAAAAAATGTATAGTGCCATAGCAACGTGTGTAACGCGACTGTGGGTTGTCCAACCATAACCTCTCTCCTAATATACATTTAATATTATTTTCCATTCCATTAATCCCATGGTTACCCAAGAGCAAATTGAGTTATGGAACATGTCAACATACATAATACACATTCTTTGGGAAACATACACAAGTCCCAAGAAAAATATGTATCTACAAGGAAAATTGATTGCACTTGGAAACAACTCCACCACACAGTAATTTTTTTTTTACTTTTACAAACATATTATTTTACAAACTAGTTTCCAAAAACATCGGTAAATTTACAAAAGTAAGGTAAAAGTTTACGGGAAATGTTTGGAAATAAACAAATATGTCTGTATATTTTTCAATATTTTTCTATGCTTACCCACTAAATCGTTGTATATTTACAACTAAATTCATGTACATACATATTACGAAAATAGTTTGAAGTGACACAATTTTTCCAAGATTAATTTTGTAAAAGTGCAAAATATTCTGTGAAATTTGTCAGGCCTTCGAAGGTTATTTTGTTCCAAGTCGAACAATCTGCTCACAAATATGTAGCCTTCTAGTCCCCGCAGGTATTTGGCAATTTCAGATCACTTTAAGGGGGATTGATCCCTATCAGATCGGTTTTACGGTATTTCTTATAAATCAGGGAATATTTCACATTGTTTTACTTTTTTCACGTTGACAAGGCATAGTTTATTGTTTCATTCACTTTTTGGAATCCATATGACATTGTTTCTGTTAATAATGCAGCCTCTGTAGTCGCTCCCGTAAATAAAGCAATTTTTCCTTTCCAGCTGTTTCCCGTTGCAAAATAATGAATATATTATAGTTCCAACAATTACAGAAAATCGATTAAGTTTGTATGTATGCCTTGTCGGGACAAAAATTTTGATACATCGACTGGAACAAAAGTTATCGAGAAGAAACAGATAAATCCAAGGTGGTAGGGATCAACACCCCTTAATGACCTGCGGTAATCTTGTCGTAGTACCTAGAATGATAAATGTTTTTGATATTAGTCATCATTAGTTTACAAGTTTTTTAATAAGATTTTTACGCTGTGTATGTTGCTGCTTGAATAAACAAAGTCAGCTTGGCCTCGGTATAGGCTGCTAGTACTCCATCTGTAAAATAAGACGCTATTGTCATAAATGTCGTTACTATAATCCGCAACATGTTTCCACGCCAGCTTAGTATTTTTCCTACAAAGCTTTTCATCAACGAAAGTGTTTGTTTTCGAGAAAAAAAAATTCAAGCCATTACATTTTTATTTATTTATTAGTATGTTGCTCACTTACAGAAACTTTACAATGATATACATTTTAAGGCTTGTTCCCGAATTTTTTTCAGACTGGTGCCAATAACTCAAATATTTTTACCAAAAGTTTTGAAAAAAATTGAGTCAATGTGCAATCACACGATGCACAATACTGTGGACGCGTTTTTTTTTTTTAAATAATGTACCATTCGCCAGCAAAAAAATAATTTCCTTCATTTTTGCTTATTTTCATGATGAAAAACGTGGTAATTTGGGTAATGAAATCTAAAAAACCGTTCAGCATAATTCTACAAAAAAAAAATTCAGCATCAAATTATAACATATAAGTGTCAAAACTGTGCAGCGAAATTTTCATACGAGTATTAGGTAGCAAGGAAAAAAAAAGATTTGATCGACAACTTTCCATTTTCAGCTTCGCCTGACCAATGCCATAGAAAAGAAAGATGACTAATATGAACTTTGTATATTAGCGCGACCATAGAAGACCTTGTCATATAGATTATCTTTTTGTTTGAGTTTCATTTTCACAGAGGAAGGGTTAATAAATCATCGATAGTTGCATAGAAGACGGCATTTATGCTCGAAGGAATTGAAATCCTGTTTTGCTTTGATCTCGGGGGCCAAACGAGCTGCTTTAGCGTCAATACAAGTCATTCTTATAGATAAGCTCGCTAACAGGCTGGACAAAGTTTAATTTTAACATACATTTTGTGTCCAGACCGTATTTCTCTAGGCGATGTCTTCAGCAGATCTGTGTTCCGACTCGTTGCCACATTGTATTCTGCGGCAACCTCGAAGTGAAAGCCAGTCGGCAGAAAGCAGTCCACGATCCGTTCTCGAAGACATTTTAAAGGTATGCTTTTATGAACACGAGTCATTTACTGTCAGACAATATAGTTAACTCCTTAACCAGGCCCAAATTTTTATTTCAGCACACATTATTAATACTTCATGCGGTGAAAGGTGAACGACGACGATGCATTTCAGGGGCGTCATTTAGGGATGGGCAGGGGGGGGGGCAAAGCCCTCCCTGGATTTAGAAGGAAATATGTAAAAAAATTGTGTATTTTGTTATTTAAATAATGCTAACTTAAGCACATACAACTGAAGTTTTATTATTAAAGTTATAATTTATACATGTTTAATTAATAAAAATAAGAATTAACGAGGTCACTGTCACAAAGATATTACCCATCCCTCCCCCCGCCAGAAAACCCTGAAATGACGCCCCTGCATTAAATACACGTTCGTACAGACACTGCCAGCGTACAAAAGAAAGTGAAAATAATACTAAATATACTATCAATTTCAGAGCATTAAGATGTTGGTATAGCCTATTACGATATTCTTTTCTTACGATTTTTTTTTATTTCAGCCTGGTTTGCGTCATTGAATTGTTAACTGAACTGTTGTAATTAAAATTTACGAATAAATTTCTGAACGGCGCAAATTTAACACTTTGAGTTTGCCAAGATGTAATGTTCCGGGCTAATGTAAGGTTTCAGATTCGTATCCTAATGAAATTATATAATACCCGTACTCTTAGAAGTTAAGGTTATCTTAGCTATCAAAATAAAATAGCCCAAACTTATTTCTTGAAACTAAAGATTGCGTTTAAGTGGTTCCCTTCGCAGATTGCAGTACCTATTAGCATTTGATGGGGAACGAGAAGTATTGGGGGAGTGGAGGAGAAAGACGGATGTTAAAATTTTAACTGTTAAATAAATGTACAAATAAAGTGAAAATAAAATAAAATTACGAAGGCCTAAGTAAACACTTACGAAAACGGATTTTTTATTTACAGACAAAGAATTATGAAAACAAATACATTTGCAGTAATTAAGAAAATATTCATAACTATTAGCAACATATACGTAATACATTGTGTTCAGAATCTGTAACCTAAAATGAATGGTGATAATTTACTACGAAAAATTATCGGTTTATATGAACAGTAAAAAATGGAACAGAACTGAACAAACGACTCGTATTTTAGACGTATTTTGTAGATGCTTAACCTGATTAACTGTTTACATTCTTCGACTCAGTGTTGCCAAGCAAAAACCGTAAAATGATCAAAGACGTTAAAAAAAACTGATGTGAAATAATACAAGGTATTTTGCTGAAAGGAATGCGCACTCGGTATTTTTTTTTTTTTTTTTTTTTTAGAGATACGTTATTTGAAAAGTTATTCGCCAAAGAGCTTCTGAGAAAAAGGTTTTTTATCGTTACGAAAAACTGTCTGAAAGAAATATTTATTGCACGTGGCAGTTTTCACGGAGTCAGTTCTCAAGGGGAAAGAAAAACAAATAAAATGAACAAGTGTGTGTTTCACAGATAAAAGGCACGCTTATGTTGAACAAAATAATCTTTGGTACAAAATACCTTGTGATAAACATACGTTGCCAACTATATTGTTGCGCACGTAACTTAGTATCAATTTATTTCTCCAAGAACAACCACTAAACGAAAATTTAACAAAACAAAAGCTTAGCAGAAACATGACATTTGAAGCTCGAGATAATTTTTTTATAGTCCTCCAGAATGTTTCTGAATACTTACTACAGCGATGAAATATCCACCGTTCAGGCACCATCTGAATTTTCTGAAGTTTTTTTAAGCGCTTATCAATCGTGTTCTTGCCATCATATAAATGGAGTTGAGACTGAGGTACGTTTGCCTACATACCATTTTTATACGTGTATGCTTGCAAATTGGATGGTGAATTTCGCTAAATTGAAATAGCACATATAAATCAACTACTGTTAGTGGACAAGTTAACCTGTAATTTTGTTGTGTCCGAGTTATTCAGCGTAGATGCCCACCTACCTGACGTTAAACAATGTTGAAGTTTAGGCTATGAATTTTTTTTTTTTTGTAAATTATTATTTGTGTTCCCGATGCGCAGGTCTACGAATAGAAAAATCATTTCATAGGCTAGGCGAGTTTAAACGATCTTTCAATACATCAAAATATATTAAGACTACCGGTATTGTTTCCGAGCCATTCTACATACCGTAAAGTGGGTATACTTTGTAACTGCATGGGTAACTTAGCACCACCAAAAATATTAGTTTCTAGCTCGTTTGGTGAAATAAAAACACATCACGACTGGGCATTTAAAAAAATATAATATAATACCATCGAATACAATCACTTGTCTTTCAACTAGACCTATTAACATAGAAAATATATTTGGGGGGGGGGGGAAGTGCAAGGTTACACATGCTGGTGCAAAGTGTACCTACCCAGTTTACAGTAACTGAAAACGGCTTTTTCGTAAGTTATATCCCAAGCTCTAGGCTTAGTTCAGAGATTTATACGAACATACCACAAGATGGTGCTGTTTGCAAGATTTTTTTGTTGGTCTGTTCGTATGCTTTAAGTACAGAAACACTTAAGTAAATAAATGATAAAATAAGTAAATGACAGCGTCTGAATTGTGAAAAGAGATAAAAGGTATTTAAACCATATTTACTTTTATATAAGGAAATAAATAATAATAAACAAACGCTAAATAACAAGCCTGCCAAAATGATTGTGGATTCGACAGAATTATTTTTCTTCTCATACGAGTGCATGTTGTCACGTGATTTTCTATGAGCGCCCACGGCCGTAGAAGAACAAGTCTGGACACTCGCTTGGAAATTTAACCCCCTTGTTGCTTGGCTGCAGTTCACCAAGTTACCGAGAGTGTTGTGCGTCTTCGGCACTGCAATCAGGGCGGTTGGGCTCAAACTCCGCTCACTTCCCTCCCACCTTTTTCCATTGTTTACATTAAAAAGATAAACAATTTACCAAAACCTATTTTATTATCAATTTATGAAATACTTCCGTTGTTCACAAAACCCTGAATTATGGCTCCAGCAATCTTGACTTACTTTATAATGTAAACAACGGGGAAAAAATGGGCGAAGTTTGAGCCCGACCACCCAGATTGCAGCGCCAAAGATGCACAACACACTTGATTAACTTGGTGAACTGCAGCTAAACAAGGGGGTCAAGCAAAATACACTGGTATATAGGCTAGTGTCCAGACCTGTACTTCTACGACCGTGGTTTTGCCTTAATTTTTTTTCAGACAGATAAATATCTGTTTAGCCCTTATCCAAACGTGTATATATTTGGCTCGAATAGCATTATAGGGTCAAATAATCTTCACAAACCAGCTGTAAAGGTTATGATTAAGATATAATGTACATACTCATGTGAAAATATTTGTTTTGTGTTAAATAATGTTTTGGTAGTGATTTTGTATGGAATATTGACAGCTAAGAATTAAGTCATTTGTGCTTCGACTATAGGCTTGTATTTCGTATATGCGTGTAATGGAAAGTGCCTAATCTCTCTTTCTCTCTCTCTCTCTCTCTCTCTCTCTCTCTCTCTCTCTCTCGCTGAAGCTAGCGTCGGAAACAACACGGGATTCTGTTTTTTCAGGACAAATATTTTCTTGGTTGGCGTGATTCACACCTGTGCAACAAAAGAAGTTGGAATGTAGCAGAACGCTACTTGCGCAAATTTTCAGTGTGTTCTACTTTATTCCTCAGCATCTGGTTAGGATATAAAAACATAGGATATGAAACTTGTAGGAAAATATTTTTCTCTAGCAAGGATATTATTTTTTGTATCCTCTAAAACTTACTGAAGTGATATTCGATATTCACGAATATTACAATTTTTTAAATTGATTGTTCTGTATTCATTTCACACTAAATTCACGGCCCTGTATCTCCGTGGTGAGATATGAAAGAAATTAGAAGCACAAAACTTGTAGGCAATTTAATCCTCTACAAAATTGGTAACAGCATTTTCCTTCTAAAATGCACCATTATCGGCAATAAAAAACTCAACATTCCAGAATGACTTTTTGCAGTTTTTTTATGGCGTCGTGATCTCAAGCGCACCAAGGTCAAAAAATTGCCGTTTTCATTAGGAATCAAGATATACAACATAGGCTACTTAAAATACCAGAACTGCACTACGTTTTGCATGACACATAGCAAAGTTGATTTTAGTTATCCGGTGACTGGACTATCTGGACATAAACTCTAGATTTGCAGCAGTGATACAATTTTTAAGATTTAAGGATTTCAATGTTGTCTTCTCATGCGAAATCAAAAATATTTTAAGTTTTTATCAGTGACCTACAATGCCGACTTGTTTTTCTGTGTGAAGATTTATCTTTACATCTTACGGTTTGCCTGCTGAATACCGTAAGCTATGGCTTTCCAATATCTCAGTTTTTTTATATTTCGTACATTGCACCATTTTGTCGTCTGATGGAGCCGGTAAACGCCTAGTGGCTAGTGTGATGCCGGAATAACATAGGAACAACACAAGCGTTACGACCTCTGTGGCACTAAACACAAAATATGGTTGCCAATCAGCACCGAAGTTCCTGTGACGCCAGTGCGCCAAAAATGGCGGAAGCTACGTGAATTCTGAATATAAATTGTATCGATTTTATTCGATTCGGAATTCAATTTTGCGCCCAAATGTTGTTGAAATTGGTGAGTTGGTAGTAAATTGCCTTTATTTATTCTAAAAGAAAGATTTTTGTTGATTAACACAAGCAAAACATATCCTTTTTAAGCAAACGTGTAATTGTGCGTCGTTTATTTCCACATTTCGGAAATGCAGTGGGTATTAAAAATATATTACAAACTAACGGAAATGTTTGAAACACAGTAAACATATGTGGCTTTGGTACTAGAGGTTATGTAGTGGCAATTAACTATTTACATGACTATTTTGGTATTTGTCGCGCTGCAGCCAAATTAGTATTTGCAATAACGAAACTTTGTACTGTCATATCGCGCCCGTCGTGTCGCTTTTGTCGTGCCTTTGTGATTCCGTAATTTGTCGCTCTTAGCGCTTTCACACGTATAGGTTTAGAATGGATCGGAATACGTCCACTCAGGACGCCTTAATCGAAAATAAAATAAAATAAATAAAATACGTAGAAATATAACTACGGCGGTTGTTGTACGTTACGGGTGTTCAAGTGCGATTAAATCATAGTTGTGTATTTATATGAAATAATGTTAGTTTTGTAGACAGCGAGGTATTGAAGACGAGGGCACACAAATTAGCACAACGAAATGAACTAAGAGAAGAATCGGCCGTGGCTAGAGATGATGGTTTATCGTGGGAAAACGTGACTGTTTCTGTGTTTCAAAACACGATAAGTTTACCTGAAGATTACTGGCTTTTACTTGTACGTGAAGTTGTTGCCCAATTTAACTGAGTCAATAAAATCCGCCATTGTAATGTTTGACACCTATTATTCGTCTGCAGACAGCTACGATGTATCAGTAGAGACCTGAAAAATTAGCGTTTTCGTTTGGGAACAAGCTAGAACTCCAACAACTGTAAGTCATTTTCGCAATTGGCCTTTGACTTATTTTACACTTCCTGGAAATCTCTCGCCAAAAATGAAATTGTAGCTAATACACACCTGTATCACTTTAACCGCAAGCATCTATTGAGCATCTGCGGTCTGCTTCAGTTCGCAAATATACTTGCAGGCTAGCCTACACGTTAGTGAACCCGCGTAAGTTCCTGGTATCTATGTATCAGACGTGTACCACCCAATCATATGTGTTGCAATTAACTACAAAGTTTTCAAGTGTATGTTGGCACAAAACATTTTCGCGATATACCATCATTTCTAGCCATGGCCTTAGTTGAGGAACCATTCCTGGGATGATTTCGGAAAGCCTCGGTGGAAATCATGATGGTCGGAGCCTGCAATCCTCCCGAACGCGACTCCAGCGTGTGCCATCTCATTGTCATTACAGCTTGTCGCATGTTTGTTCGGCAGCCACCGCTGTACGATGTCAACAAGTACTACGAAGCGACGTCTGCCTTCGACTCTTGGAGCGGGATGTTGGCGTCCCTGCCGAGCGTCCCTTCGTTCAACGCGCCGCCCGCCGTCGTGCCACTGTGGCATTCCCAGAGCATGGGCTCGCTGCCGCCCTCCGCGGCCATGTCCCTCACCTCTCTGTCGGCCCTCGCCAAGCCCCTGCAGCTGCCCGTCTACACCGAGGGAGACTCCCCTCGCGCTATATGCAACGTGAGTATACGTACCACATGCTTAGAGACATGTTTTCGGGATCATTGGTCCCACTCATCTCAGAGCGTTCACCCTTCCATGTACAATTGTATTAGGGGTAGAGAAATTAGTTCTTATTACACACAGGTGCGCCACCACCTGGTGTGTCTTAGTGTTTGGGCAGGGCTCACCGTTCCACGAATCCAGATTCCAATGGCGGCTCGTGGGTTGTTGCCAGGTGGGGCTGCAGTTAGTCGGATCTGTACACTCTTGATGAACGCGCCGTAGATCTACTGCCACGATAGATTTGCCGGCTACTATATCTTCTGTGACCACTCAGTAGTAAGGGACACCTGCACATCAGCGTGTCAGTGGCTGTAG
Organism: Medauroidea extradentata; assembly: GCA_003012365.1. Lineage (NCBI taxonomy): Eukaryota > Metazoa > Arthropoda > Insecta > Phasmatodea > Phasmatidae > Medauroidea > Medauroidea extradentata. The sequence goes on along the minus strand of PNEQ01013685.1, from coordinate 11,666 downwards.
AGTCAACCAGCTCTTGGCAACTGCAGCCCTGCCTGGCAACAACCCACGAGCCGCCGCTGCCAGATTCGCATAATGTAAGACGGGGGCAGTTGAATGCACCCGACAGAAATGGGGAACAGCAGTGACGAAGCCTGTAGTGTTCGAGAGCGTGCGCTGGTAAGCAATAACTACACTAGAGGCCGGAAGTTTTCGCGAAAAGATTTTTGCCCCACTTCGTATCAGTACTTTACGTTCACATACACAGCTGTGCTTCATAGTTATTGGCAACACGTCAGTGTGAAGTTACGTCTCTCACTTGACTGTGCCAACCACAGTTAAGGTTACTGCGACACCACACATGTTATCTGCGGGTGGGAGTTAAAACATTAACTATTAATCAGAACTAAAGAAGTGCACAAACGGCACCGAAACAAACTGGGGAAAAATTCTTTTCGCGTAAAGTTCATGGCCCTACAAATCACTGGCGTGCATTATTCACAGTAACCTTTTTTCTGATTGGTAGGGTGAAATGAGAAACGTCTTTACACAAAGATACTCTGCCAATAACAAAGACTCAGATCTGCAGAGGTGGAACAAAGGCACAGAAACAAGTTGATGCAGAAATCTTTCGCGAAAATCAGGGGTCCCTAACTACCTGCAGATACAGGAAAAATTCTAGAATTCACTGACCTGTAAGTTAGTCTGCAAGAGTATCTGTCTATAGTCTGTCTCACATAAGAATTCTCGTTTTTGACAGCTCTGAAGACTGATATGCGTACATTTTTCTACAGAAAAATACTTTTCACTTTGGTGTACTGCACAGTTTGAAAGCCGCTGAGTGTGTTTGAACAAATTAACTTATGAGAGAGGATAACTGTCCTTATTCCATGGCAACAACCGTAAAAAAATGTGTACACAACTATCAAAAAATGGAATTATTACACGAGACAGACTATACTCAAGTAGACATCAGCTGCTCATTGGCGGCTCGTTGACCCAGTGTTATCTCACATGGTTAGGTCCACGTTTTGTTGTTCCTTTGTTATTGGATTAGCACTCTACAGAAGGTGTCAAATAAGTAAAAGACCAATTGGGAAACTGACAAGAACTTACATCTGTTTGAAGTCTAGTTTGTGTCCAAAAGAAAACGCAAATTTTTTGGGTCCCTATCAATGTGTGTAGTCGTATTCTTATAGAGCTTGTCTTGGTAAACGACCATGCTTCGCTACTGGAAAAGAGAAAGATTCTTTCCTGCCACCGTATTTAGCAAAACTGTGTAGCAACCTGTATGAAAGATGGTAGTTATTTAAAGACAGATTAAACATTTTAATTAGCGGCGCACGCGAGTTATCAGAGTCCCTGTACATTCTGTACACGCCGTCCGTAATACGTGAAGGACTATTTCGTGCGTTCAATGACTTGCGTGTTAGAATCAACTGCCATGTGTAGGGCCATGAACTTTTCGCGAAAAATGTTTGTCCCAGTTTGTTTCAGTGCCTTACGTTCACATCTGCAATTCCAACTCAGTCAGATATTGGATTTTTTACTCTCACGTGTCTTGGGTTTGTACCCGCAAATCACAGGACTGTGGGGTTCCAGGAACCGTACTGGGATTGGTATCATCTAATGAGAAACGTGACTAGAAGTTGGTTGGAAACACACATGCGTGTAGTTAAAATACACACAAATATTGCTGTATTTGTATGTTTCCAAGCAATTTCTCGTAAATTTCACAGCGATAATTCGCAGTGCCACAATTCCACATGTTTTTGCAAGTCGGTAATATTGTTACAAAAAGCCGTTTCTAGAGTCACGATTATTTCGCGTATATTTTCTAGGTCAGGTTAAAGATCAAAACTGTATACTCCACCGTCATTTATGTGATTGTACAACTTATGTTTTTACACAACTTCGACGTCTGCAAACCAGTAGTAAATAAGGAAACAACTCATGGTGAAATCACGAGGTATTTGCTTGTACTGTTAGAAGCCTTTAAATAACTGGCTGCTACCAGACAAATACGCGAAATATTCGTGCCACTAGCCATTTCAATTTTTTCACGCGCATGCTCATAATCACAAAGTTCTCCAGACTTTCTGTTTCAGTGCAACATCTGTATGCTGTGTACGTTGTCTGTTTTGTACCAGGATAATTGGCGGGAACCAATCATCCCGAAGACACCAGGAACTGGTTCTGCAGTGGTGACTCCCCATGGAACCATATGCCTACGTCTTCCTTACCACATACGTGTCGACCTCACCATAGACAGAGCTGTGCGAATAGTTAACTTCAAGGTCACACAGAGTATTCATTGTCATTCACGTAAATAATTATAGTCCTACTCTATAGATCATTATACTAATACTAAGGAGTAACACATTTACTGAAGTTCTGCCACTATGAACGTGTGCGTTTTACAAGATGTTTTCATGCACCTTCCTATACACGTGTAGCAGTATAGATGAAACTGTATGACCTGCTAACCGTCTTTACTTAATTGCTGTTGACCACGCAAAAGTAACACTGACGTAACTCTCTTACTATTGTATAATATGACACTCTAAAAGTATGCAGCACTTATGTTTGTATAGGCTATTAGCACTCTGCAGAACTTGTTAATAATTAAATATATGTTGTATTGGGCCAATAGATGTTAACTTTTGGGAGTGTTGAAACGTTTACACTTTTTTTAGTTACATGGAAGTTTTCATGTTAAATATAGTAAAGATGGCTGCAAATTGGCTGCAAAAAAAATCTTTATGCAGTGCTCACTTTATCGTGAACGGCCTCTAATGTGGTTAAACTATTACCCTTTATTTATACTGGAAAGGCCGATAAGTTGTTACACATAACATTTTACATTACGGTTTTCAAAGCTTATGTAACATCTTCAAAACTTCAGATTTGTTAATAAACGACCATGTGTTAATCATTTAGCATGAAATTGGTTTCGCCGTTCTTGTGGTTATAGAAATCCTTCAGTATTATTTTTAAAAATTTTCAATGGATTCAGATACTGTGTCATTTAAATGGTACTGATTGTGTATATCTCCCCGACCAAATGTTCTTGTCCTACCTTTTGTTCAGTATTATAGTTGTGTGACATAATTAAATATTATTACTTTCCGACGCTCAAGCAATTCATATCCACACCACTGTCAATACTAAACTACTGTAATTAAATTGGCGTTATGTTACCAGTTTTATTTACTCTCACCATATTAAACACATTAAAATCTAAAGCAGTACAGAAATCTGTGCTTTACCTACTGATTCACATGCTCTCAACCATATAATTAGAACATGACACATTCTAAACTTTTTGATTTTATTTCTTATCTACAACAAAAAATTAAATAAAGGAACACAAATTTCTCTATTAGGTATTTACTACAGGTGACAGGTGGCTGGTGCATTATTAATACAATTTGCAGGAAATGAAATGGGAATTACAATCTGAACTTAAAGGGTGATTTTTTATTTTAATTAATTTGTTTCAAGACAACGAAAAGTTGAAAGATACAGCTTGTAAATAATTAGTTGTTGCAAGCCTCGGTAGTAGATAGGGGGTAGCTTGTGAACATATTTTTTCTCGTAAAGCCATGTCTTCTGGAAACACAGTGGTTACGCCGCCGAAAGATGAACTGTTGGTCAACAAACATCCTGTAGACTGCGCGACAACACGTTATAAAATAGTAAACGTAATTAACATTTTTAATGCTGACTAATTTCCGTCTTCTCTTTTACGTCTTTCATCCTCTATTGTACAGAGAACTTCATATATTCTATTCTACAGTTTTAGATGTTCTAGCACGTAAACAAAAAACAAAACCTTTATGGTCATGCGTTTATGAACGTTATGGTCAAATGGTACCCGATATGTATCACGTAACTAATGTGATAACATTCATACACAAGTGTTAAATACTGACTGCCATGTACGCAATGTGTCGCCGCACAGAATGCAGAATGTTTACATTTAGGGGCCCTAGTGTACATTAAAATTAACACAGTTTGCACACTCCATCCTCATATATATATATTTATTTATCTATTTATTTATTTATAATGCATGAATTAATTTTATTAATGTTAGTTACTATTTCAAAATACTCATAAATATTTTCATCGAGGTTACTCTAGCCCCGAATATTGCAAACAAGAATAGTATACTACATCTAACCACTTTGTATAGCACCGAAACACTGGAATTAGGTAAAGCAGTGGTGAATCTTTATACATCATTGGGAAGGACAAGGGTTCTACTCCCAATCCAGCCAATCCCGATTTTTGTATTCCATGGTCTTTCTGAATCACTCCATGCGAACGCTGGGCTAATTCCTATAGCTGCAGGACCATAGCGCATTCCTGTCCCATTTCCTGGCTGTCCAAACCATGGTTCCACCTTAAATGAACTCGCTGTTAACCATGGTTTTGTACATTCTACAGCTGCGACGGATTCACGATTTATTAAACTGTGGCCTGTGTTTGTTCCAGAATAATATAGTCCTTGCTCTCAGTGAATCTGGGTCCTCTGCCGGACTGCTGCACCCAAATGGCCGTATCCACCAGTACGGCAGTCGAGTAGAGATTCTCGCCCTGGATCAAAAAGGAAATCATAAGTATGGTTGAAACTGGATTGTTTAATCCTCTTGCCATCACATATTAGCTAACGCTGAAATAAGAAATGTTTGGTATCTACAATAGAAGTCAATCTCATAGCGTATTTAGTTAATCTTTCCAAGAGTAATATTCACTATTTTACAGCATGTGTCAGTCTTGAGTGGCAGGAACCACTATTCTATTAAATTAGGAACATCAATAAAATTTAATTACCGGTGTTAATTTTGATAGTTGCTAAAGCTGTGTGATATGTATGAGCATAGTGTTCTGTAGAAGAAACAGTTTGTTCTGTAAAAGAAGCAATATGTTATCTAGAAGGATAGATTTTTCTGAATCAGAAGCATAATGTAATGTAGAAGGGACAAAATATCATTTAAAAATAACAATCAGTCCAGTAGAAGAAATAATACGTTCTGTAAAAAAATGTGTTCTGTAGAACTAACAATGTCTGTAGAAGAAACAATCTGTTTTGTAGCAGAAACAATAAGTTATGTTTTACAGTAGAAACAATATGATATGTAAATGAAACTGTGTGTTCTCTAGAAAGATCATAATTTTCAGTAGTAGAAACAATATGATCTGTAGGTACAACAAAGTGATCCGACGAAGTAATAATCATTCTGTAGAAGAAACAAAGTATTTTATAAAAGAAACGATCTGTTCTGTAGAAGAAACAATATATTGTGTAAAATATAAAATGTGTTCTGAAGGACAAACAAAGTGTTCCGGGCAAAACGAAGTCTTATAAAGAAGATTCAATTTGATCTGTAAAAGAAACAGTATGTTTTGTAGATGAAACTACGAGCTCTGTAGGAGTAACAATGTGTTCCTTAGAAGGAATAATCTGTCCAGTAGAAGGATCTATATATTCTGTACACTGAATGAGGTCTTCAGTATATGAAACAATTTGTGCTATAAAAGGAACAAAATATTCTATAAGTGAAACTATCTGTTGTAAGTTTTGTATATCAAACAAAATACAGTATTTTTTAAAGGTAACAGTTTGTCCAGTAGAAGTATCATTATGCCCTGTATTACAATGTCTGTTCTGTGTAAGGAACAAATTATTCTGTAGAGAAAACAATATGTTCTGTATGAGTATAAATCTGTTCTGTAGAATAATCTATACTTTTCGTATAAGGAACAACAACATTTCAGTAGCAGAATTAATATATTATGTAAAAAGATCAAAGTGTTCCGTAACCGAAATACTCTGACGGTTAGAAGGAAAAGAGTGTTCAGTAGAATAAACAATGAGTTTTGTAGAAAGAACGGACAATCTGTTCTGTAAAAGAAACAATGTATCCTTAGAGATATTATTTTTTTTTTCAATGCCGGAAACAATCTGGTCTGCATAAGCAACAAAGTATTCCGTGAAAGAAACAAAGTAAAACTTATTTTAGAGAAGAAACATTCTGATATGTAGAAGAAACAGTATGTTAAGTAGAAGAAATAATGTGTTCTGAAGAAGTAAAAAAATATGTTCTGCAGCAGTATCAGCATTTTCAGTACCAGAATCAATTTGCCCTGCATAAGGAAAAAAAGTGTTCCGTGTAAGTAACGATGTGATAGAAGAAAATATATAATATGTTCTACAGAAGGACTATTACGTTCTATAGTCGAAACAATCTGTTTTGTAGAAGAAACAATGTGATATGTAGACGCTACATGTTATACATAACAATCTGTAGTTTTTGTCAGTACAGAACAATCATGCGCACAGTGCAAATGACAAATGTTTGAAGTACGCGAGTGAAGCCCCGGGTAAAACTAGTAGAAGGATAAATCAGTTCAGTACAAAAAAAGTTCAGTAGATTTGAACAATGTGTACCAGTAACGATACGTTTTTGCTACCCGTATTTTAACGGAATGGGGGTTCCTATAACAATGTACAATTTTTTCCTTAGTAAAAGATTATATAATCAAATAAAATCACTTCCTAAACTGTGCAGTTCTGCATGCATATACGTAGCTGCACTTCCTAGCAACTGCGTGCTCCATAAGCCGTTTTGGATCAAAACTTAATTTTAATTAAATTATTTTTTTTTTGCTCGAGGAGCTGCGTCTGTCGTGCGTATAGATCCGCCACGTGTTTCTTTTGACAGTGGAATTTCATTTACGTCTGATCCATCTAGCTCAGGGCTGATTGATTACAAGGCCCTATACAACGGAAGGTACCGCGAATCCATTCGCACGATCGATTGTATAGCAGACAGTTGCTGCCCTCTCGCAGTGAGCGCCACACTTGAAACTACTCACGCCTTTGACGGGTGTACAAATCAATCATCAGAGTATCTACTAGGCCCAGGCTACCAAACAATTGAGGATCCATGTCAGCCATATTAATATCTCTGCCAGTTTAAAAAACCCCACGTGGTGATATAATCTATGTGATATGTTGGACTACCCAAAATTACCTCACATGTAAAATTTTGAGCGGAATGTAATATTACGTGTGCATTTTATTAATTTTATAACCGTCTGAAGATATGGAGGTTATTCGTAAAAATGTTCATGTCATTATTATTTTTTGGTTATTTTGTACGCAAATTTTTACACAACGACAAATTGATGTACAATTTTAAAACAGGGTTCAGGGACGTAACCAGGGAGGAGGTGTCAGTTGGGTCCAGACTTCCCCCCTCCCATTTTTTTTACCAGTTTCCAATAATATAAAAAATGTTTCACGAAAAATTCTAAACTAACAAAAGTAAAAAATGAACAAATTTTCAATCAAATATACATACACATTATATATAAGCAAATAATTATTAATAAAGCTCAGGGACAGACACTTAAAGTTGCAGGAGTACATTTAGAGAAAACATTGTGAAATAATTAGCCTAAATATTTTAAAAATGTTACCCAAAGACACTTTTCACGCGGATGAAGTCGCAGGCATAGCAGGAATGAGATTTGAAGTCTAAAAGATGAGAAATGGTTGCTACTCAATGCCCTTAATTCTGAGTGAACCCTACCTTATCTGATTAAAGTAACGTTTATGCAGAATGTAATCAACGCACAAAATAATATATTTGGGCATAATGGTACCAAGTAGTAGAAGGGTCAATATGTGTTACAAAAAAACTTACATAAATAAGGATATTGGAAGCTAAATGAAAGACCTACATAAAACACTGATCTCAAATATCTCGAAACAAGTGTTGACTATGGTTTGGTTCCCTTCTGCATTAATCCGTCTATTTTATCTGTTGTGTCTTCTATGCAGTGTTGTTACATTAAAGTAAGGTTAATTCTACTGCAGGTTAGAAAGAAAATACGTTACCTTATAGAAGAGCTTGTCACAGGGAAAATTTCTGCCACTAGTTTCGCTTCAATCGCTAAGAGACCAGATAAATACGAAACCGTAGTAAAATTAAAGTTGAATACATTAGGAAATTGTATTAGTAATTTAATTTTAAAGTGAAAATAAACCAATTTCGGGTTTTAAACTATCAACTTAATGTAACTTAAAATTCAGGAAAGCTCTGTGATTGGTCAGTTTGGTTCACTAGCGATACCAGCGCTCAAGTGGCAGAAATTTTCCCTGTGACAAACTTATAACATTGATCATTCTAACCTGTAGTAGAATTAACCTCAATTAAAGCTACAAGATGTACAGTACGTGTATGGTGTGTGTGGCAGGTACGCGAAGATGTGGTACAAAGGAGTGAGTTTCACTTCGAACAATTGCGCGCTCGTCTACCTGGTGGACACGGCCGGTACGCGCACCACCTCCGACAGCTTCTCCGACATGCGGCAGGACATATCGCTGACGGTATTCTACAGCAACTCCCGGCACGGGACGGCTTACATCGAGGACGCCAAAGCCATGCTGAACGAGTCGCAGTACTGGGTCAACGACGAGGGCATCTCCAACTGGATCATCAACAACGTGCGCATCTCTCAGACATCAGACGGCCTGATCAGGTGATGGTAGAGACCTTTCTACACTTGCAATGGCAATACCAGTGCCTCAGGGACTAAATCATATGCGACTCTAGAAACCTCGTGCATTTTATTTTACTGGAATTGAAGATCTTAAACGTGTAAACAAACTACTTAGTTTCGTAACAAAATTTTTATGCTAGTAATGGGAAATACTTCTGGTCAATATTTTTATCACCGGTGTACCTAGTCCAAGAAATAAATAAATAAATAAATTTTAAAATAAATTACTACTTTTGAAGAGAATATTATCTCTGAAAATAATCATTCAATCCAACAGTGCTATAAAAGAAGGTTAATGACCCTAAGAACAAGGAGATGACAAATGCTCAAAGGCGTTGAAAGTGAGAGGTTACGCAAGAATTACGGGAATGGACGACTTGAAAAGAGGCGGAGCTTCAGTCAGGTGTGGGATACAATTCCTATCTCCGTGGATACCGCAGCCAAGGTTATCCTTCATTTAGCTGTTTGGCGTCACATGTCCCGGATGAGATGTAAGCCAAAAAAATTGATTATTTGTTGGAATTTGCCGTTTTTTTTCAGGTAAACATTAATCTTATGTATTTGCGTATCTTAACCATGAAATTGAAACTAATATTTTTTTACCCATGCGTGCAAATCTATGAATGCGCAACATTTTTGCTTTCTGCAATTACCAACTAACAAATCAGCATATTTGTAAACAAGCTTTGTTTCCCACAGTACTTTTCCCCTGCGGTAACGTCAGGGGGCGTGTACTTCAAGTCGTCCATTTCTCGGAATGAAAGAGGAAGTCCTTCCTAGAACCCTATTAGTTTGTCAAATAAACATTCCGATATTTCCACAAAAAAATCAACAATGTCGTGTCTGCCGCAACAATAAAAGTACAGACTTGCCCAAAGACCCGTAAATCTATAGGTTCCACAAGAAGTATAGAATGACTCGGAATAGAATTGTATTATTGGTCTGGAACAGCTTAAGTTCATTAGACCAAATTCAAATAGTTTTATCCATCAAATAATCCTGGAAAATTAATAGTCGTCCGACAACATCAACAATTTTTATTTTATCCCTTTATTTTTGTCCCTTCTGTGCACACATTGTTTGAATTATGTAATCTGCTCATCATAATGGAGGTGTTATGTACAAATATTTATAAAAAATATACATAAAATGCTTAATTTTTACTGACTGATCTTCAATAAGTGAAATTTTTTGGCCTTACGTAATCACTCGGACCTACTTTTGTTTATTTTCCATAGACGAACACTGTGAAAACTTACATTCAACGAACTTGGTTGCTACGTTTGCCATCATTCATTTGAGTCTTCAATTAATTTAATAATTGTTTTAATAATTAGATACATGACTAATGTGACTTAAGATATTTTGCCAAAACATCATAGACTGTTTAGTGACAACATTTATTTTCTTCCTTTAACCAACAACACCTTTCTGTGTAGTAATCTTGCGCAATGGACCGTTATTGCTTTCCTCCGACACGCTTAAACTGTTTCCAAGAGATAATACGTGCACACTGTTCGTTTTCAGCAGTGAACGAATTTTAACAATAGATTGCACTGTTTTCTTTGCAGGGTTGCCAGAAACAGCAATAAGTACCTGATGCGGACGTCTCCGTCGAACGGCACGGCCTCACTGACGACTCCGTTCATGCACTGCACGGCATCGCTGGGCCAGACGTCCCACCTGTTCGTGCGGCGAGGGGAGAGAAGGATGCACTTCGACTGCAGCAGCTTCATTGTTAGAAACGCGGGCCACTCGGCTGGCTTCGACGAGAACAACAAACTCAAAGTGTACTGATGACAGCAGTGTTCTTCTTTCCAGCCGGGCGGGACGAATGCACGCTGATAATCGTTGCTCGTGTTCGTCTCTATCCGAGGTCTGAACTGTGATTTATAAACACGTGAATTTATATTTTGCCCAGAGCTGGGGCCGTACAAGCTCTGCGATGAAAATTATTAAGTGAAGTGTAAGATGGTCAATATTTATTTTTGCTCGTTGAATTTCGATCTGTAGTTATAACTGTTGCTAAATTCCCATGAAATAAATTTAAACCTTTTAATTTAATCAGTTGTAATATTTTTGCCCGATTTTTATTTGTTAAGTGGTCGTCTACCTACTACGTCTTTAGTTGCGCGGCAAGTATGTCTGAAACAATACTTTTTTTGATTAAACTATTTACCGTTTCAAAAGTTACACGTTATAACAAAAATATATTATGGAGATGGCAATGGACGAGGTCGGTGATGTTTTGGAAGTATCATTCAGTCATCAAATAAAAATGTTCATTTTTTTTTCTCGCGTGATAGGCCTAACGTGTTGAGGACACGTCCTGAAAACGATTTATCACGTCACTATTCTGTCACTTTACTAAGGAATGATTTGTGTTTCCTCTCCCCCAGTGTGTAGTAGGGTCGAGAATCGTTTGCCATTTAACAACCGAGTAACATTTTAAGTTTCATCTGCGTATAATTATCATTTATGAATGGTAACATTTTGGAATTGCAGGCTCCGTCTTCTAACTTTATTTTATTATTATTATTATTATTTTGCAAATCCGGTGTTCCCTCAATCTTTTTAAGGTGATATTACCAGCTTGAAAGTCTACGTATTGCTAAGCAACAATGTTTTAGGCGTGAGTGTACCACTGTCCCGTCCTAATGGCTCTCGCCTTCTTTTCCCCCTTCTTCCTTCCCGTCAAGACACCCCCCACCCAAGCTCGGGACTACCTGCAGTAGCACGAGCAGAACCAGACAGAGCCTCCTGGCACGCGCCTAGTGACACCCAAGTGTATTCGCTCGATAATCCATTCGTGTTTGCATGTTAGCCCATCAATATGTGCTGCAAACTAGTTAAGTGTAGGAGTGAATTTCAATTTTGTGTATAAAATTTAAACATATTCGGGATTACTTTATTTTGAATCCAGTAACAATATATCAAAGACTTTTTAGTTACCAACTCAAACGTGTACAGGAGGCCACGACGGCCGAGCGGTTAGATAGCTCGCCTTCCACCTAGGCGATCCGGGTTCAATTCTCGGCCGGGTCACTTCAGATTTTTCGCAAGTGGAAATCGTGCTGGTCGGCGGGTTTTCTCGGGGTTCTCCCGTTTCATTC